>JARQOD010003362.1:0-65810 GCA_033576555.1 Oophaga sylvatica | reverse complement strand
CTGTGCCTTTCGCCTTGTCCTCGCTGGTAGCATAAGCACTCACACTAGCATAAAGTCGGGTAGTTACTTCCTTCATTCACTTTCTTCAAAGTTAGTTACAGATGCTCAGTTATCAATAGGCAGGAGCACGTCTCTGAACCTTTCACTGTCCTTGAGACAGGTGACTGAAGTCTTTCTGCACTAAGCTTCTTCTTTCTTTCAATGTAGTCTGATGAGGTACAGCTCTGACTAGGCTAAGGTGAATTAGACCACCTGTACCAGCCTCCACGTTCTGAACTGATGATAGAGCAGGCTGGACTGCTTCCTCCCTCCAGCTAAACTCCAGACGTCTGCTCCGTCCGAAGACAGGAACTAAACTCCCTAAAATCACTCCACAAACATACACCCTGACCACTCCCTCAATAGTAAACTACACTACCCTAAGGGTGTGTCTAGTGTATGTTGAGTGAATGGGTATTTAGCATTAAACTGCTGTCTCGCCACACACTCTCCAGGGTACTGCGTGTGCCTAACACCAGGGCTACACATTCCCCCATGGTAAAAGACAGCACTCCCGGGCTGTAAAATACAAAAGAGACAGTTTTGTTTATGCATGAAAACATTAACAATAACATTAATTCGTCCCATCCGGGAGGTGAGGATATCTTGAACGTTGCAAACAATAACATTATAGAAAAATACAAATATAAAATAGCATTCAATAAATATACAATATTCTTGTGAAGGACCCGCACCAAACCTTCAACGTAGGTCCTGGGTGGGCTGCAGGACATCCAAATGCAGACCTCACTCAGTGCCACACCACACGGGTTTTTGTATTCAGAGGTAGTTGTGCTGGTTTATGTAAAACCAAAATAAGGCACCGAAGCGCAACTATGTACAAATAAGTTCTGGGTTGGCACAGTCCTCAACCTCAAAGTCCATTGTAAAACCAAAGACATAGATATAATATCACATTATTATACTAAAGTGCAAAACTTTTTCTGGTTACCCAGCCGGGCATTCTACGGTTAGCAATATATATATGCATTATATTCTTCAACTTATGCAAAATTTTGTAAAACATTCCTAAACTTTCTACAATATTACTTATGGTAGATCCTATAGGGATCTCACCGATTCTTCTTTACTATTTATTCATTTACTTCTAATACACTTTCCACCCCGGGGGCTGGAACAATGCGATGTTCGCACAGGACCGTTCCTATTCCTGGGCCCAGTGCCCAGCACCAAGATCATCGACTCCACCATCGGGGTCTGTGTGGCTGGTGTGCACTGGGCTGGTGGGGATGTTGGGGTTCCAGCAGGGTGTCATCATCGCTGGTTACCTGCAGGGCCGGTTCACTCCGGTCCTCTAGGCCGCAGGGCCCGTCCTCCTCTGGGGACGCTGCTGCAGCATAAGATACTGGGCAAAAAGCAGGCTTTTGTAGTGGCTCAATTGAGATCGCATCAGACTCTTGCGATGTAGATTGGGTCGCCGATTGCGATGCAGAGTACATCGCCGATTGCGATACGGAGGTGTACGCAGGGGGCGATGCCGATGCACAATGCTGGTGTGATGCAGAGCAGGAAGCAGGTGTGCGCAATGGCTCAGTTGGGGACGCACTAACCTGCTGCTGTTGCTGCTCCCTCATTGACGGCTGAGTCCCCGACGGTGTCCCTACCGGGGATCGATCATCTGCTGCGGCCTCTTGGCCGGGCGGGCGTTCCGGAACTGGCGGTACCTCCTCAACCTCCTTCGCCTCCACCGCTTCACCGGTGGGATCAGGATTGGTACTTTCGGGGGCAGCCTCCGGTTGCTCCTTTGCCTTGGGCAGCAGAATTTTCGGTAACTCGAATCGTGCATTTTCTTCTTTGATTTCCAGCAATGCTTGCTGCAGGTGCAGGACCACGGATGACTCCTGTGCTGGTGGCAGCTTGGCTGGGGCACGGGGCCTGCCTTCCTCCGCTTCCCTGCTCGGCTGCACACGTCCTGCTTCCATGATGTTCCAGAAGATTCTTTCTTCTTTCTGCGGAGACATCCGGTCTCTTCCGTGGAGGTGGGGTTTGCATCTCCTCCTCCTCGCAGGGAAGGTGAAGAGGAGGCGGACCTCCTTTGCTGTAGGGCAGGATCGCATGTTGTAATAGCACTTTGAGAGGGCAGGCATTTTCTTCGCGCCACTGGGGGGGTAGACGCCCACGAAGGTACGCCCACCTTCTTCTCCAGCGCCTGAGGGCGCGAATATGGCGACAAAAATGGCGATTTTGGCGCCAAAAGTGCAAACAGTCCTTTTTCACAAAAACAATTCCTTAGACACACAGGGCTCGCAATTCCGCGAGTTTCGCATCCTGTTCGTGACGCCAAATTTTTTGTGTCGACCCGCCACCACAATTGTGGATTACCAGGGCAATGGGGTACTCAGAGCCGAGCCCATGGAAGTCTATGGGGATTGTCACAGGTAGCTGTGGCTCGGTCTGTGGCCCTGGCGGTCTGGCGTATGTTGGGGGAATATTTACAGGGGATAGGTTTATATACAGTTCGTGACGCCACCTGTAGTCTCTGGTAATTTGTACCAGCGCTGCTGTAGATCTCTGAGGGGATGGTGAGGCAGCTAGATGGCGGGTCCCCTACAGGTGGGACTGGTCCCTCAAAGTCTATGAAGTTAGTGAAGTCGGGTGCAGATAAATAACACAGTCTCACACGGTCAGCGTCTTTCCATACCTTTACTTGTAAGATGTTCAGGCAGGTCCCAGGGAGGCTGATCCAAGGAGAGTGTATCTTGAGACAGCAGCTGGACAAGTTAGGGGCCTCCTTTACTCCCAATACAATGAGTACAACCAGCCTGAAGCGTAGTTCCCTCAATAACTCCAGCTAATCCATAGCTGTACTGCCCAGTCAGTTTTGTGTTAGGAGCCTTCCTGCGAGAGAGCTGAATTCTTATTTTGTCTGCGCCTGACTCAAAGTCTTCACTCCCCTGACCCCAGTTACGTACTGACTATAAGGGGCTTGTTTGCCGCGACCTAGGGTCCGGTAAATTCCTGGTTTTCTTACCACTATGCTTGAAGCTAATAGTGATCCTTCGGTCCCCAGTGACCGGTTGCAATGTGCAGGACTTCTTCAATCCCAAACGCACCTTTCCAATAATCCACTGTGCCTTTCGCCTTGTCCTCGCTGGTAGCATAAGCACTCACACTAGCATAAAGTCGGGTAGTCACTTCCTTCATTCACTTTCTTCAAAGTTAGTTACAGATGCTCAGTTATCAATAGGCAGGAGCACGTCTCTGAACCTTTCACTGTCCTTTAGACAGGTGACTGAAGTCTTTCTGCAATAATCTCCTTCTTTCTTTCAATGTAGTCTGATGAGGTACAGCTCTGACTAGACTAAGGTGAATTAGACCACCTGTACCAGCCTCCACGTTCTGAACTGATGATAGAGCAGGCTGGACTGCTTCCTCCCTCCAGCTAAACTCCAGACGTCTGCTCCGTCCGAAGACAGGAACTGAACTCACTAAAATCACTCCACAAACATACACCCTGACCCTCCCTCAATAGTAAACTACACTACCCTAAGGGTGTGTCTAGTGTATGTTGAGTGAATGGGTATTTAGCATTAAACTGCTGTCTCGCCACACACTCTCCAGGGTACTGCGTGTGCCTAACACCAGGGCTACACAGATCCCTCAGGGTGAAATGGCGGTGCAGGGTGCAGGCAATAAGTCAGTCACACACAAGTCAGTCTCTTTCCATACCTTTACTGGTGATGGTGTCAGGTATGTCCCAGGAAGCTGCTCAGGGTGGAGTATGCACATCCAGGTAATTGCCAAGTAGGTTTAAGGCCTCCTTTCCCTTTAAAGTGTATGAGTCCTACCTTGCGTGAAGTCAAGTTTAACTCTAAGCAAGACAGCTTCGCCCGGCCAACATTGTGGTGGAAGTCTTCTTCTGGCAAGAACTAAGTCTATATGGCTGCAGACCCGACTCCTGTTCTGCCTGACCCCGGTTACGTATCGGCACTTAGGGCTACCCTCTGTGACTTGAAGTCCAGCAGGGATTCCGGTGTTTCTCTCACTAGCCGTAAAGGTTCTAGCAATACTTCGGACCCGGTGTCCGGTTAAATTGAGTGAGGGTGTTCTGTCACCGAAGTCACTCCTTCCTAGGGTCACCACTCGCCCGTCGCCCTACTCTCATCCTTAACATAAGCACGGGGCAGCAGTAGGTATTATCATCAACTTCCTCCCATCCAAAGCTCACTGACCGATTCTTAGTTAACTCGATGTTCTGCAAACTGTAGTCCCCTTCCTTCTTTTCCTTCTTGAACTCTGTCCAGAGCGGCTATCAGGACCTTCCGTCAGACTGATTTCGTGCTCTCTCCGAGAGTCACTTTCCACTTGCATAGGGTACTAACAGTCTAGATGTTCCGAGATATCAGCTTGCAATCTCTCTCTCCTCTGTCTCTGACTAGAATGTCTCTGACAGGAAATCTCCGTCCTCAGACTACCTCCAACTCCCTCCAGTCTGGAATGAACCAACTGCTGCCTAACTCACACCCTTAAATCGTCTAAGATTCCCTCTAGTGGTAATCTAGGGAAGTGTGAGTGATGTGAATGAATATCAGATTTTGCAGTTACCTTTTCTGTGCATACTCTTGGAAACATGTGTACCAAGCGCAGCTGGGCCACACATCCCCCCCTAGTTATCATCAGCACTCCCGGGCTGAAAAAGGAAAAACAATTTTTATAATAACATCAACAACATAACTCATCCCTTGCGGGAGGTAAGGACACTTTAACGTTACATTGTGTACAAATTGCAATAGAAAAATATCAAAATACTTTTCACATCAATAAATACAAGACAAGATTCTTGTGGAGGACCCGCACCAAAAACCTCCCACGTGGGTCCTGGGTGGGCTGCAGGACTTCATTGCTGCAGACCTCACTCAAGGCCACACCATACGGGTTTTTCTTCTGAGGTAGTATGGCTTTATGTAAAACCAAGATGGGGCACCGAAGTGCTAACTATTTACATCTAAAGTTCTGTGCTGCAAGAGTCCTCAGCACGCAGTCCTTGCATAAACATTTCACGAAAATCACATTAATACTTCACATTAATACTTTGTTACTTATTACCCAACTGGGGTAGGCTATGCATCATATTATGCAAATTATGCAAACATTATCACATAACATTAATAAAGTGCAAATTCTTCTTTAACTTTGTACAGATGCAGTAAACCCTGTCTGGGTCCTACTGTTCTTCTTTTTTGCAGATAGCGATGACATCTTCCACTCCTGGGGCTGGAAGCACGCGGTGCGCTCTAGAACGCATCACAAATAGATCATGTCCTGCTACCTGTGTCTGGGTAGCCACAGTCCTTGTTGCATTTGTGCGATCTGCTTTGCGACTTGCTGGAGGCCTTACAGGTGCCTCTTCTAAGTACAGGTCTTCCAATGATGACGCAGACTTGTACAGTGGCTTACTTGGGGTCGCTGCGCTCTGTTGCGTTGCAGAATAAGATGCTGGATAGGAAGCAGGTGCGCGCAGTGGCTCAGCTGGAAACGTACAAGGCTTTTGCGATGCAGAGTAGGAAGCAGTATACGATGCAGGGCACGATGCAGGTGCGCGGCCTGGCGCTGATGGGGTTGTGACTTGAGACACTGAGACACGGGGTACATTGCCGGCTTCAGGGACGGGGTCGCTGACACGGGAGACATTCAGGGCATACCACCCCTTAAGACCCCAGTGTCGCGTGTAGGTGACTATATCCCCTATTATCAGATCCCTTCCTGGGTGCCCCTCTGGCAGGTGAGACTCCACATCCCTGCGGTTGACGAATACCTCATGGTACAGGCCTGGCTCATGGATGAACCCCCAGCCTCCCCGGAGTTTAAAGTCTCTAACGGCCCCCTGGCGCCGCGGTTCCCGGAGCGTACCTTTATCTCTCCTGACGTTTTCTTTATCAGCGAGATCCTTTTCCTGGTACCTCCTGCGAAGCTGCTGCGCCTCTCTCTGCTCCTGCTGCCGTCGCTGCTCATGCTCCCGGCGTCGCCACTCATTCTCCAGCTGGTCGGCATATTCCACGTCGTCCAGGTACTCCATCTGCTCCCAGTCGATCTCCATCACGGATGGCTGGGTCTCCTCCGGCATCCCTACCGGGGGACTGCATTCCGCTGCGGCCTCCAGGCCTGTCTGGCATTCGGGTCCGGGCAGGGCCTCCTCAGCCTCCTTCTCTCCCGCCGCGTCCCCGGCGGAGTCAGGATCAGCACTTTTGGAGCCGGCCTCCGGTTCTTCATCAGCCGCTTGCAGTGGTGGCGCAGGTTGCAGCTGCGCTTCTGGAGGGGAGAGCGTTGCGTCCCACAGCAGCCGCTATTTCAGGGCACGCCAGCTTTGCTCTATCACCTCCGTCTCTGCGCGGTGTCGGGCTATAACTTCCAGCACCGCATCCACCTCCTCCACTTTCTGCATTGTTTGGTCGGTCTCCTGACCTGGGGACGGTTCAGGCACAGGTAACAGCTCTTCAGGGGAACGGGGTCTGCGCGCCGCCGTTCCTCCACACAGCGTCTCCTGTCCTTCCGCCATCTCACTCCAGGCCAGACTGTGTTTTCCATCTGGAACAGTCTGGTCTCTTCCGTGGAGGCGGGACTTTCGCTTCCTCTTCTTGGCATAGAGGATGAAGAGAAGGCGGATCTCCCTTGCAGTAGGGCAGGCTCTCGTATTGTAATAGCATTTAGACAGGGCGCCCATTGCTTTCGCGCCACAGGGGGGGTACGCCCACAAAGGCACGCCCACCTTCTTCACCAGCGCCTCAGGGCGCGAATATGGCGGCAAAATGGCGGAAAATGGCGCCAGAAGTCACAAAAACTGCACACAGTCTTTTTGCACAAAACAGTCCAATAGGCACACAGGACTCACATATAGTAAGCTTCGTATCCTGTTCGTGACGCCAAAGATGAGTCGCACAACACCAGGGTTATGGGGTACTCGGCACAGAGCCCGTTGAAGTCTATGGGGAATGTCACAAGTAGCACAGCTCGGTCCGTTGCCCTGGGCGCTCATTCAAAGGGGGATATTTACAGGGATTTTAGGAATTGTTCGTGACGCCACCTGTGGTTTCTGATCAAGGTGACCAGCGCTGCCGGGTAATCCTCTGAGGGTTGGGGCAGCAAGGTGATAAGTCTCCCACAGGTGAGACTAGATGGATCCCTCAGAGTGAAATGGCGGTGCAGGGTGCAGGCAATAAGTCAGTCACACACAAGTCAGTCTCTTTCCATACCTTTACTGGTGATGGTTGCAGGTATGTCCCAGGAAGCTGCTCAGGGTGGAGTATGTACATCCAGGTAATCGCCAAGTAGGTTTAAGGCCTCCTTTCCCTTTAAAGTGTATGAGTCCTAACTTGCGTGAAGTCAAGTTTAACTCTAAGCAAGACAGCTTCGCCCGGCCAACATTGTGGTAGAAGTCTTCTTCTGGCAAGAACTAAGTCTATATGGCTGCAGACCCGACTCCTGTTCTGCCTGACCCCGGTTACGTATCGGCACTTAGGGCTACCCTCTGTGACTTGAAGTCCAGCAGGGATTCCGGTGTTTCTCTCACTAGCCGTAAAGGTTCTAGCAATACTTCGGACCCGGTGTCCGGTTAAATTGAGTGAGGGTGTTCTGTCACCGAAGTCACTCCTTCCTAGGGTCACCACTCGCCTGTCGCCCTACTCTCATCCTTAACATAAGCACGGGGCAGCAGTAGGTATTATCATCAACTTCCTTCCATCCAAAGCTCACTGACCGATTCTCAATTAACCTTTATGTTCTGCAAACTATAGTCCCCTTCCTTCTTTTCCTTCTTGAACTCTGTCCAGAGCGGCTATCAGGACCTTCCGTCAGACTGATTTCGTGCTCTCTCCGAGAGTCACTTTCCACTTGCATAGGGTACTAACAGTCTAGATGTTCCGAGATATCAGCTTGCAATCTCTCTCCTCTGTCTCTGACTAGAATGTCTCTGACAGGAAATCTCCGTCCTCAGACTACCTCCAACTCCCTCCAGTCTGGAATGAACCAACTGCTGCCTAACTCACACCCTTAAATCGTCTAAGATTCCCTCTAGTGGTAATCTAGGGAAGTGTGAGTGATGTGAATGAATATCAGATTTTGCAGTTACCTTTTCTGTGCATACTCCTGGAAACATGTGTACCAAGCGCAGCTGGGCCACACATCTGCACCGAGTACGGAGCTGTCGCTGCACCGAATACGGAGCTGTCGCTGCACCGAGTACAGAGCTGTCACTGCACCGAGTACAGTGCTGTCGCTGCACCGAGTAGAGAGCTGTCGCTGCACCGAGTACAGAGCTGTCGCTGCACCGAGTACAGAGCTGTCGCTGCACCGAGTAGAGAGCTGTCGCTGCACCGAGTACAGAGCTGTCGCTGCACCGAGTACAGAGCTGTCGCTGCACCGAGTACAGAGCTGTCGCTGCACCCAGTAGAGAGCTGTCGCTGCACCGAGTACAGAGCTGTCGCTGCACCGAGTACAGAGCTGTTGCTGCACCGAGTACAGAGCTGTCGCTGCACCGAGTACAGAGCTGTCGCTGCACCGAGTACAGAGCTGTCGCAGCACCCAGTAGAGAGCTGTCGCTGCACCGAGTACAGAGCTGTCGCTGCACCGAGTACAGAGCTGTCGCTGCACCGAGTAGAGAGCTGTCGCTGCACCGAGTACAGAGCTGTCGCTGCACCGAGTACAGAGCTGTCGCTGCACCGAGTACAGAGCTGTCGCTGCACCCAGTAGAGAGCTGTCGCTGCACCGAGTACAGAGCTGTCGCTGCACCGAGTACAGAGCTGTTGCTGCACCGAGTACAGAGCTGTCGCTGCACCGAGTACAGAGCTGTCGCTGCACCGAGTACAGAGCTGTCGCAGCACCCAGTAGAGAGCTGTCGCTGCACCGAGTACAGAGCTGTCGCTGCACCGAGTACAGAGCTGTCGCTGCACCGAGTAGAGAGCTGTCGCTGCACCGAGTACAGAGCTGTCGCTGCACCTAGTACAGAGCTGTCGCTGCACCGAGTACAGAGCTGTCGCTGCACCGAGTACAGAGCTGTCGCTGCACCCAGTAGAGAGCTGTCGCTGCACCGAGTACAGAGCTGTCGCTGCACCGAGTACAGAGCTGTCGCTGCACCGAGTACAGTGCTGTCGCTGCACCGAGTACAGAGCTGTCGCTGCACCGAGTACAGAGCTGTCGCTGCACCGAGTACAGAGCTGTCGCTGCACCCAGTACATAGCTGTCGCTGCACCTAGTACAGAGCTGTCGCTGCACCGAGTACAGAGCTGTCGCTGCACCGAGTACAGAGCTGTCGCTGCACCCAGTAGAGAGCTGTCGCTGCACCGAGTACAGAGCTGTCACTGCACCGAGTACAGAGCTGTCACTGCACCGAGTACAGTGCTGTCGCTGTGTGTAGCCCTGGTGTTAGGCACACGCAGTACCCTGGAGAGTGTGTGGCGAGACAGCAGTTTAATGCTAAATACCCATTCACTCAACATACACTAGACACACCCTTAGGGTAGTGTAGTTTACTATTGAGGGAGTGGTCAGGGTGTATGTTTGTTGAGTGATTCTGTTCAGTTCCTGTCTTCGGACAGAGCAGACGTCTGGAGTTTAGCTGGAGGGAGGAAGCAGTCCAGCCTGCTCTATCATCAGTTCAGAAAGTGGAGGCTAGTACAGGTGGTCTAATTCACCTTAGCCTAGTCAGAGCTGTACCTCAACTGAATACATTGAAAGAAAGAAGAAGCTTAGTGCAGAAAGACTTCAGTCACCTGTCTCAAGGACAGTGAAAGGTTCAGAGACGTGCTCCTGCCTAGTGATAACTGAGAATCTGTAACTAACTTTGAAGGAAGTGAATGAAGGAAGTGACTACCCGACTTTATGCTAGTGTGAGTGCTTATGCTACCAGCGAGGACAAGGCGAAAGGCACAGTGGATTATTGGAAAGGTGCTTTTGGATTGAAGAAGTCCTGCACATTGCAACCGGTCACTGGGGACCGAAGGATCACTATTAGCTTCAAGCATAGTGGTAAGAAAACCAAGAATTTACCGGACCTTAGGTCGCGGCAAACAGCCCCTTATAGTCAGTACGTAACTGGGGTCAGGGGGAGTGAAGACTTTGAGCCTGATCAGCAATATAGGAATTCAGCTCTCTCGCAGGAAGGCTCCTACCACAAAACTGACTGGGCAGTACAGCTATGGATTAGCTGGAGTTATTGAGGGAACTACGCTTCAGGCTGGTTGTACTCATTGTATTGGGAGTAAAGGAGGCCCCTAACTTGCCCAGCTGCTGTCTCAAGATACACTCTCCTTGGATCAGCCTCCCTGGGACCCGCCTGAACATCTTACAAGTAAAGGTATGGAAAGACGCTGACCGTGTGAGACTGTGTTATTTATCTGCACCCGACTTCACTAACTTCATAGACTTTGAGGGAAGAGTCCCACCTGTAGGGGACCCGACATCTAGCTGCATCACCATCCCCTCAGAGATCTACAGCAGCGCTGGTACTAATTTCCAGAAGACTACAGGTGGCGTCACGAACTGTATATAAACCTATCCCCTGTAAATATTCCCCCAACATACGCCAGACCGCCAGGGCCACAGACCGAGCCACAGCTACCTGTGACAAACCCCATAGACTTCCATGGGCTCGGCTCTGAGTACCCCATTGCCCTGGTAATCCACAATTGTGGTGGCGGGTCGACACAGCTGCACCGAGTAGAGAGCTGTCGCTGCACCGAGTACAGAGCTGTCGCTGCACCGAGTACAGAGCTGTCGCTGCACCGAGTACAGAGCTGTCGCTGCACCAAGTAGAGAGCTGTCGCTGCACCGAGTACAGAGCTGTCGCTGCACCGAGTACAGAGCTGTCGCTGCACCGAGTACGGAGCTGTCGCTGCACAGAGTACAGAGCTGTCGCTGCACCGAGTACAGAGCTGTCGCTGCACCGATTAGAGAGCTGTCTCTGCACCGAGTACAGAGCTGTCGCTGCACCCAGTAGAGAGCTGTCGCTGCACCGAGTACAGAGCTGTCGCTGCACCGAGTACAGAGCTGTCTCTGCACCGAGTACAGAGCTGTCGCTGCACCCAGTAGAGAGCTGTCGCTGCACCGAGTACAGAGCTGTCGCTGCACCGAGTACAGAGCTGTCGTTGCACCGAGTACAGAGCTGTCGCTGCACCGAGTAGAGAGCTGTCGCTGCACCGAGTACAGAGCTGTCGCTGCACCGAGTAGAGAGCTGTCGCTGCACCGAGTACAGAGCTGTCGCTGCACCGAGTACAGAGCTGTCGCTGCACCGATTAGAGAGCTGTCTCTGCACTGAGTACAGAGCTGTCGCTGCACCCAGTAGAGAGCTGTCGCTGCACCGAGTACAGAGCTGTCGCTGCACCGAGTACAGAGCTGTCTCTGCACCGAGTACAGAGCTGTCGCTGCACCCAGTAGAGAGCTGTCGCTGCACCGAGTACAGAGCTGTCGCTGCACCGAGTGTACAGCTGTTGGCTTGATGTAAAATCCAGAGCTGAGTTTCTTTTGTGGATCCGCAGCAATGTCCGTGTAAGGCAGCAGCGTGCTCTCGCGTTGCTTTCGCGGTGCTCTCGCAGCGCTTTCACTGTGCTCTTGTGTTGCTCTCCCGGCACTCTCCCAGTGCTCTCGACACTTTCTTGTGCTTTTCCTTGCAGTAATTTTTTGCACTTTTTTTGGATAAAAATATTTATATATGAAGAATCCATTTGTTTTTTTTTGTTTTTTTAATAAATTGGTGCCATCTAGTGGTCGAACAGGTGACTGCATGCAGCCACAGAACAGCCCTGACTGCGGCTTTGGAGCATAATTGCACCAGGTATGGAGGAGCAGCAGAGATCTCCTGATCGCAGGGATCAGATGTGAAGGATCTGTGAGCGATGTCACCAGTCCTGTGACCCTTCATCCTCTCAATAGGGCTGACAACACCTTATGTTATTTCTCCCTCTGCTGTTTGCTTTTTTATTTACTGGATCCTAGCGGCATTCTGATGATCTTTTGTGACTATCCAGGCAGCTCTGCTCACTAAGGCCGGAGTCACACTGGCGAGTAATACAGACCAGTGCAATGTGAGAAAAAATCGCACAGCACTCGGGCCAATGTTAATCTATGGGGCAGCTCCCAGAGCCGATTTTTTTCTCGGCCGTTTTATACGTGCAGCATGCTGAGATTTTCACCGTATTACTCCCGCAGTACGCCAATGCAAGTCTATGGGTGCGAGAAAAATACGGATTACACACGGACTACGCGTGTGACTTGCAAGAAATACGCACCGGTGTCCTTTAGAAAAGAGGGCAATTCATACCCAGCTATACCGTAAAATCACACTGACAGGTTTAATAAAGAATGGAAAGAGTAGATATATACACATAGAATGTGTGTATATATATGTGTATATATATATATATATATATATATATATATATATATATATATATATGTGTGTGGCCCAGCTGCGCTTGGTGACACATGTTCCCTGGAGGATGCACAAAAAGGTAAATCACAAACACCTGATATTCATTCACATCCACACTTCCCAATAGTGCCACCAGAGGGAGCCCCTTTAGATTCAGGTATATAGGGGTGTGGAGTAACGCAGCAGTAGGCATTCTAGCCAGACAGTGATTCTAGTTGTTGGTTGTACCTGAGACAGATCAGTTCTCCTCAGAGCATCGGAGTGAGAGGATTCCTGTCAGAGCGTGTTAGAGAAAGACAAGCTGTTACCTCAGAGCAGGCTGACTGTTAGATCCCTAAGAACGTGGAAAGTGACTCTCGAAGTGAGCATGAAATCAGTCTGACGGAAGGTCCTGATAGCTACTTTGGACAGAGTCTATGAAGGAGAAGAAGGAAGGGAACTAGAGGATTTGTAACAACGAGTCGACTGAGGAACGGTCAGTGAGCGGTGATAGAAGGAAGCTGGTGACTACACCTACTGTTGCCTGTGCTTATGTTAAGGGTGTGAGTAGGGCGACAGGCGAGTGGTGAAAAGGAAGAAAGAGTGACTGAGGAGAATTAGCGACGATAGCTGAACCTCCACTCTGCACTACCGGACACCGGGTCCGAGCTTGCTAGTTCCTTCACGGCTAGTGGGAGAAACCGGATTCCCTGCTGGACTTCAGGTCGCAGAGGGGCCCTACAGTGCTGATACGTAACCGGAGTCAGGAAGAATAAGAGTCTAGCAGGGCCCTGCATATAGAGACTAGTTCTGTCCAAAAGAAGGCTCCATCACAATGTCGGCCGGGCGTAGCTGTTCTATACGGAGTTAAACTTAGCTTCATGCAAGTTGGAAACTCACACACTTTGGAAAGTAAGGAGGCCTTAAACCTACTCAGTGATTACTGTATGTGCATCCTCCACCCTGAGCAGCTTCCCGGGACGTACCTGCAAATACCATCAGTAAAGGTATGGAAAGAGACTGACTTTTGTGTGACTGCCTTATTGCCTGCACCCCTGCACCGCCATACATCTCGAGGGATCAGTCCCGCCTGTGCGGGACTTAACATCTTGCTGCCCAGTAACAACCCCTCAGAGAGTCTACCCTGCAGCGCTGGTCACCCTGACCAGGAACCACAGGTGGCGTCAAGAACAATTCTACAATCCCCTGTAAATATACCCCCCCTTTGAATGAGCGCCCAGGGCAACGGACCGAGCTGCGCTACCCGTGACCTCTCCCCCATTGAAGTGAACGGGCTCGGTGCCGAGTACCCCATAAGCCCTGGTACCGTGTGCGACTCATCTTTGGCGTCACGAACAGGATACGAAGCTTACTAAATGTGAGTCCTGTGTGCCTAAAGTGGACTGTTTTGTGCAAAAAGACTGTGTGCAGTTTTTGTGACTTTTGGCGCCATTTTCCGCCATTTTGCCGCCATATTCGCGCCCTGAGGCGCTGGTGAAGAAGGTGGGCGTGCCATTGTGGGCGTACCCCCCCTGTGGCGCGAAAGCAATGGGCGCCCTGTCTAAATGCTATTAGAATGTGAGAGCTTGCCCTACTGCAAGGGAGATCCGCCTCCTCTTCATCCTCTATGCCAAGAAGAGGAAGCGAAAGTCCCGCCTCCACGGAAGAGACCAGATTGTTCCAGATGCAACACACAGTCTGGCCTGGAGTGAGATGGCGGAAGGACAGGAGACGCTGTGTGGAGGAACGGCGGTGCGCAGACCCCGTTCCCCTGAAGAGCTGTTACCTGTGCCTGAACCGTCCCCAGGTCGGGAGACCGACCGAAGAATGGAAAAAGTGGAGGAGGTGGATGCGGTGCTAAAGGATATGGCCCGACACCGAGCTGAAATGGAGGCGATAAAGCAGAGCTGGCGTGCCCTGAAACAGCGGCTGCTGTGGGACGCGATGCTCTCCCCCCTGGATGCACACCCGTTACCTGCGCCACCACTGGACCCAGCGGCTGATGAACCACCGGAGGCCGGCCCCAAAAGTGCTGATCCTGACTCCGCCGAGGACGAGGCGGGAGGGAAGGAGGCTGAGGAGGCCCTGCCCGGACCAGAATGCCAGCCAGGCCTGGAACCAGAGGCCGCAGCGGAATGCAGTCCCCCGGTAGGGACGACGACGGAAGACACCCAGCCGCAAGCGATGGAGATCGACTGGGAGGAGATGGAGTGCCTGGATGACGTGGAATACGCCGCCCAGAAGGAGAATGAGTGGCGACGCCGTGAGCAGGAGCAACGGCAGCAACAGGAGCAGAGAGAGGCGCAGCAGCATCGCCAGAGGTACCGGGAGAAAGATCTCACTGACAAAGAGAACGTCAGGCGAGACAAAGGTACGCTCCGGGAACCGCGGCGCCAGGGGGCCATTAGAGACTTCAAACTCCAGGGGGGCTGGGGGTTCATCCATGAACCAGGCCTGTACCAGGAGGTATTTGTCAACCGCAGGGATGTGGAGTCTCACCTGCCAGAGGGGCACCCGGGAAGGGATCTGATTATTGGGGATGTTGTCACCTACACGCGGCACTGCGGTCTTAAGGGGTGGTATGCCCTGAATGTCTCCCGAGTCAGCGACCCCGTCCCTGAAGCCGGAAACATACCCCGTGTCTCGGTGTCCCAAGCCCCAGCCAAATCAGCACCACTGCGCGCACCTGCATCCTACCCTGCAACCTACTCCGTAACGCAACAGGCTAGTGCGTCCTCGACTAAGTCACAGCACACATCTGCGTTCCAATTGGAAACGCTGCAGAGCATCGCAACTGCCACAGCGACTTCTTTTGAGCCAAATCTGTATTTAGAAGAGGCACCTGTCAGGCCTCAAGAAGGTCGCAAAGCAAATCGCAAAATTGAGAAAAGGACTGTGGCTACCCAGACAGGTAGCAGGACACGATCTTTTAGTGATGCGTTCCAGAGCGCACCGCATACTTCCAGCCCCAGGTATGGAAGGTGTAACTACTATATACAAAAAAGACCAGTAGGACCCAGACAGGGTTTACTGCAACTGTAAAAAGTTACGAAGAATTGCACTTTATTGTGAATGTGATAAATGTCTGAAGAAGTATACCCCAGTTGGGTAATGTGATTGTGTTATGATAGAAATGTGATTTTTCTAGGAATGTTCTTATGAAGGACTGCGTGGCTGAGGACTTTGCCAGCCCAAAAACTGTGATGTAAATAGTTAGCACTTCGGTGCCCCATCTTGGTTTTACGAAAAGCCATTCTACCTCAGAAGAAAAACCCGTAAGGTGTGGCCTTGAGTGAGGTTTGCAGTAAGGAAGTCCTGCAGCCCACCCAGGACCACTGTGGGAGGTTTGGTACGGGTCCTCCACAAGAATCTTGTATTTATTTGCACTGTGAAAGTATTTTGATATTTTTCTATATGCAACTTGTACACAATGTAACGTTAAAGTGTCCTTACCTCCCGCAAGGGAAGAGTTATGTTTGATGTTATTATAAAAATTGTTTTCTTTTTCAGCCCGGGAGTGCTGAATATAACTAGGGGGGGATGTGTGGCCCAGCTGCGCTTGGTGACACATGTTCCCTGGAGGATGCACAAAAAGGTAAATCACAAACACCTGATATTCATTCACATCCACACTTCCCAATAGTGCCACCAGAGGGAGCCCCTTTAGATTTAGGTATATAGGGGTGTGGAGTAACGCAGCAGTAGGCATTCTAGCCAGACAGTGATTCTAGTTGTTGGTTGTACCTGAGACAGATCAGTTCTCCTCAGAGCATCGGAGTGAGAGGATTCCTGTCAGAGCGTGTTAGAGAAAGACAAGCTGTTACCTCAGAGCAGGCTGACTGTTAGATCCCTAAGAACGTGGAAAGTGACTCTCGAAGTGAGCATGAAATCAGTCTGACGGAAGGTCCTGATAGCTACTTTGGACAGAGTCTATGAAGGAGAAGAAGGAAGGGAACTAGAGGATTTGTAACAACGAGTCGACTGAGGAACGGTCAGTGAGCGGTGATAGAAGGAAGCTGGTGACTACACCTACTGTTGCCTGTGCTTATGTTAAGGGTGTGAGTAGGGCGACAGGCGAGTGGTGAAAAGGAAGAAAGAGTGACTGAGGAGAATTAGCGACGATAGCTGAACCTCCACTCTGCACTACCGGACACCAGGTCCGAGCTTGCTAGTTCCTTCACGGCTAGTGGGAGAAACCGGATTCCCTGCTGGACTTCAGGTCGCAGAGGGGCCCTACAGTGCTGATACGTAACCGGAGTCAGGAAGAATAAGAGTCTAGCAGGGCCCTGCATATAGAGACTAGTTCTGTCCAAAAGAAGGCTCCACCACAATGTCGGCCGGGCGTAGCTGTTCTATACGGAGTTAAACTTAGCTTCATGCAAGTTGGAAACTCACACACTTTGGAAAGTAAGGAGGCCTTAAACCTACTCAGTGATTACTGTATGTGCATCCTTCACCCTGAGCAGCTTCCCGGGACATACCTGCAAATACCACCAGTAAAGGTATGGAAAGAGACTGACTTGTGTGTGACTGCCTTATTGCCTGCACCCCTGCACCGCCATACATCTCGAGGGATCAGTCCCGCCTGTGGGGACTTAACATCTTGCTGCCCAGTAACAACCCCTCAGAGAATCTACCCTGCAGCGCTGGTCAATCTGATCAGAAACCACAGGTGGCGTCAAGAACAATTCTACAATCCCCTGTAAATATACCCCCCCTTTGAATGAGCGCCCAGGGCAACGGACCGAGCTGTGCTACCCGTGACCTCTCCCCCATTGAAGTGAACGGGCTCGGTGCCGAGTACCCCATAAGCCCTGGTACCGTGTGCGACTCATCTTTATATATATATATACAGTACATGCAAAAAGTTTGGACACCTTCTCATTTAAAGATTTTTCTGTATTTTCATGGCTATGAAAATTGTAAATTCACACTGAAGGCATCAAAACTATGAATTATCACATGTGGAATTATACATTACACTTTACAAAAAAGTGTGAAACAACTGAAATTATGTCTTATATTCTAGGTTCTTCAAAGTAGCCACCTTTTGCTTTGATGACTGCTTTGCACACTCTTGGCATTCTCTTGATGAGCTTCAAGAGGTAGTCACCGGAAATGGTTTTCACTTCACAGGTGTGCCCTGTCAGGTTTAATAAGTGGGATTTCTGGCCTTATAAATGGGGTTGGGACCATCAGTTGTGTTGTGCAGAAGTCTGGTGGATACACAGCTGATAGTCCTACTGAACAGACTGTTAGAATTTGTATTATGGCAAGAAAAAAGCAGCTAAGTAAAGAAAAACGAGTGGCCATCATTACATTAAGAAATGAAGGTCAGTCAGTCCGAAAAATTGGGAAAACTTTGAAAGTGTCCCCAAGTGCAGTTGCAAAAACCATCAAGCGCTACAAAGAAACTGGCTCACATGAGGACCGCCCCAGGAAAGGAAGACCAAGAGTCACCTCTGCTTCTGAGGATAAGTTTATCCGAGTCACCAGCCTCAGAAATCGCAGGTTTACAGCAGCTCAGATTAGAGACCAGGTCAATGCCACACAGAGTTCTAGCAGCAGACACATCTCTACAACAACTGTTAAGAGGAGACTTTGTGCAGCAGCCTTCATGGTAAAATAGCTGCTAGGAAACCACTGCTAAGGACAGGCAACAAGCAGAAGAGACTTGTTTGGACTAAAGAACACAAGGAATGGACATTAGACCAGTGGAAATCTGTGCTTTGGTCTGATGAGTCCAAATTTGAGATCTTTGGTATCAACCACCGTGTCTTTGTGCGACGCAGAAAAGGTGAACGGATGGACTCTACATGCCTGGTTCCCACCGTGAAGCATGGAGGAGGTGTGATGTGTGGGGGTGCTTTACTGGTGACACTGTTGTGGATTTATTCAGAATTGAAGGCATACTGGACCAGCATGGCTACCACAGCATCTTGCAGCGGCATGCTATTCCATCCGGTGTGCGTTTCGTTGGACCATCATTTATTTTTCAACAGGACAATGACCCCAAACACCTCCAGGCTGTGTAAGGGCTATTTGACCAAGAAGGAGAGTGATGGGGTGCTACGCCAGATGACCTGGCCTCCACAGTCACCAGACCTGAACCCAATCGAGATGGTTTGGGGTGAGCTGGACCGCAGAGTGAAGGCAAAAGGGCCAACAAGTGCTAAGCATCTCTGGGAACTCCTTCAAGACTGTTGGAAGACCATTTCCAGTGACTACCTCTTGAAGCTCATCAAGAGAATGCCAAGAGTGAGCAAAGCAGTAATCAAAGCAAAAGGTGGCTACTTTGAAGAACCTAGAATATAAGACATATTTTCAGTTGTTTCACACTTTTTTGTTAAGTATATAATTCCACATGTGTTAATTCATACTGTAGTTTTGATGCCATCTGTCATGACCCAGGATGGGGTTTTGTCTTTGTCCCGTCCTGGTCAGACTGGGGTTAATGGTTTCAGCCTCTCTCTGGCAGAGGCGGCTATTCAGGGTGAGTTTCCACGGTCAGGAAACGCTGCGTGTTTGGCGCTGTGCGCTGGCGCAGCGCCAAACACGCAGCGTCCAGATGTTACAGCATAGTGGAGGGGATTTCAAGAAATCCCGTCTCCACTATGCGTAACAATACGCAGGTGGCAGACCTGCGTAAACGGACATGCGGCGCGTCTTTTTAGACCGCAGCATGTCCTCGCGTATTGCGGCGACGGTGCGTCGCCGCAACAGAATTAACACAGGGCTATGTAGCCCTGCGCTCTTTCCGGAGGTGTTCCGGAGGTGTCCTGAACACCTCCGGAAAGATCGCGCGTCATAAAGGGGGCGGGGCTTAGACGGAGCGGAATTTCCGCTCTGTCCAAAGCGCTGTGGTTCCGGACCGTGGAACCACAGCCTTAGTTGCCAATTGACCTAGGTCTGGTGTCAGTTATACTCCTGCCCTCGGCTGAGTTAGTTGACCTCCTGTGTGCCTGTGCCTTGTGCCTGATCTTGCTGCTTGTTTGGTTTTGACCTGGTCCGTCTCTTCGTTGTGAGTTTGCCTACTGTCTTGGTACTGTGTATTTGCCCATTCTGGTTTTCTGATCCCTTGGCTACGTTCTGGTTATTCTCTGCCTGCTCCTCTTGTACTGCGTTGTTCCCTCTGTGTATGACCTGGCTATCCTGACGATCCGTTTTGTCTATGCCCCTTGGTAACTCTGTCCCGTAGTTACCCTTTTAGGAGTTTTCCTTCTGCTCCTAGCTCTCGGAGCTTAGGTCACGCCCCCAGAAGTCAGGTGCTTCAGGTCCTGTTTTGCCTGAAGCATTCTCTCTCTATTCCTGCTTCCTCTGAGAGACCTGTGGCCGGCGCCGGCCCTTGGCAGTCACATGCTTCAGGTCCTGTTAGTCTGAAGCACGCATCTTCACCACTGCTGCCCCGCTCCACAGGTATCTTTGAGTGCAGTCTGTCTTACTCAGGACACGCGCACTGGCTCACTGAGCAAGTGCAGTGCGGTGTTCGTGATACCTTCAGTGTGATTCTACAATTTTCATAGTCATGAAAATACTGAAAAATCTTTAAATGAGAAGGTGTGTCCAAACTTTTGGTCTGTACTGTATATGTGCAAAAATTGGGACATGTAGGTGTTAATTTAATGGGTAAATTCATTGTAAAAAAATGTGTGGGCTCCCATGGTGTTTCTCCACCAAAGAGGGAAAGCCAGTGATTGAGGACAGATATTAATAGCCTTGAGAGGGACCATTGTTTTTGGGCCCCCCTGGCTATAAACATCTGCCCCAGCCACCCCAGAAAAGGCACATCTATTATTAGATACGCCTTTTCTGGCACTTGACCTCTCTATTCCTATTGCCTTTAGTGGTGGCTCATGGGTTAATAAGGGGTTAATGTCACCTTGCTATTGAAAGGTGACATTAATCCGTGTTAATAATGGAGAGGTGTCAATTAGACAACTATCCATTATTAATCCTATTGTAGTAAAGGGTTAAAAAACCACACAATTAAAAGGCTATTACGGTAATATCTGTCCTTAGTAGTGTTGAGCATTCCGATACCGCAAGTATCGGGTATCGGCCGATATTCGCTGTATCGGAATTCCGATACTTAGTTCCGATATTTTTCCTATATCGTATACCGGAATCGGAAGTTCCCATAATTCTTTGAGGCAATGTGATTTTAGTCAGCCAATGAGGAATCTTATGAAGTGTGGGCACATCCTGTAATGCTGCGGTCATCTTAACTAATGGCATGGCTGTGATTGGCTGCTGAAATGATGTCAGAATGCACTATAAAAGGCGCCGCCGCCATTTTAGCATCACTGTGCTGTGAACTCAGTTAGGGACAGAACGCTGTTCTGCTGACTTTGAGGGACAGTTAGATATTGCGATTTTGTGTACTGGGCTTTAGGCAGGCTAGTTTACCAACCGCTGTGTAAAGCTTCCTTTTGCCAGTGTTGTTTTAACAGCTCTGTGCAAGGTGTGTGTGAGACAGTGCAGGTGACGCTGCAGTTTGCTTTGCATGCAACGCTGTCTGTAGGCATCTGCACGTGTCATCACAGACTCTTTTTTTTTTCTTCAGTGTAATTCTTGCTGCTCCATGCAATTTAACTATTAGTGTGACGCGCTTCCATCCGTATCCAATACATTGGTTGCAAACACTATAGAAGTAGACAAAGGAGTAGCCTTTCACAGATTGTGAACAGTTGTGTTTCAGTGTTCACTTCAGTCTGTGTTTTTTATTTTTTGAGTGCACATCACGCTCCAGTTACTTGTTCAAGCACTGCTGCTTGTACTCTGCTGAGCGTGTCTCAGTGCCTCATCCTTTTCATTTTTCTCCAATTGGTGCTGCTCCATTATATTTGAAAAAAATCTAATCTATTAGTGTGACGCGCTTCCATCCGTATCCAATACATTGGTTGCAAACACTATAGAAGTAGACAAAGGAGTAGCCTTTCACAGATTGTGAACAGTTGTGTTTCAGTGTTCACTTCAGTCTGTGTTTTTTATTTTTTGAGTGCACATCACGCTCCAGTTACTTGTTCAAGCACTGCTGCTTGTACTCTGCTGAGCGTGTCTCAGTGCCTCATCCTTTTCATTTTTCTCCAATTGGTGCTGCTCCATTATATTTGAAAAAAATCTAATCTATTAGTGTGACGCGCTTCCATCCGTATCCAATACATTGGTTGCAAACACTATAGAAAGTAGACAAAGGAGTAGCCTTTCACAGATTGTGAACAGTTGTGTTTCAGTGTTCACTTCAGTCTGTGTTTTTTATTTTTTGAGTGCACATCACGCTCCAGTTACTTGTTCAAGCACTGCTGCTTGTACTCTGCTGAGCGTGTCTCAGTGCCTCATCCTTTTCATTTTTCTCCAATTGGTGCTGCTCCATTATATTTGAAAAAAATCTAATCTATTAGTGTGACGCGCTTCCATCCGTATCCAATACATTGGTTGCAAACACTATAGAAGTAGACAAAGGAGTAGCCTTTCACAGATTGTGAACAGTTGTGTTTCAGTGTTCACTTCAGTCTGTGTTTTTCATTTTTTGAGTGCACATCACGCTCCAGTTACTTGTTCAAGCACTGCTGCTTGGACTCTGCTGAGCGTGTCTCAGTGCCTCATTCTTTTCATTTTTCTCCAATTGGTGCTGCTCCATTATATTTGAAAAAAATCTAATCTATTAGTGTGACGCGCTTCCATCCGTATACAATACATTGGTTGCAAACACTATAGAAGTACAGAAAGGAGCCTTTCACAGATAGTGAACAGTTGTCTGCAGTGTTCACTGCAGTCTCTGAGGAATAACCACACTTAGGCCTTATAACTTTTCTGACTTTCTTTATCAATCTACCAAGATGAAGAAGGCAGGGAGTAAGGCACGTGGTCGTGGCCGTGGAGTTTCAGCAGGGAGAGGACGTGGGGATTCTGTGGCTGCTGCCGCACCCAGTGACACAGCATCCACCAGTTTTCCCCGTGAGTGTTCCTTTATGCGCACTTTTGTAGGAGCTCAGCGTACCCCCCTGCTGCGGGAAGAACAAATTGAAGCCGTTGTTGGTTGGATGGCAGCCAATGCATCGACTTCAATTCCTTCCACCTCCTCTCAGGACCACAGCACTGTTGAACAACCATCTGTCTCTTCACCGCCTGCCAAATTGCCCAGGCAGTCAGAGAGTTCTGAACTGGAGCCAGCTGAGTCTCTGCTTCTGTTCTCAGAATCTGTTGGCTTGCAAACAGGGGCCCAGCCAAGCAGCATTCTGGAATGTGAAGAAGAGGCAGTATGCAGTGATGCGCAACAGCTGTGTCTCTCTGAATGTGAAGAGGCGGGTGAGCCAGTGCCGATGGTCAGCACACCGCAGAACGCATCTGATGATGATGAGACTCAGGTGCCATTTTCTGTTGAGCATGGTGCTGGCCAGACCACCCAACAGCAGCAGGTGTTGGAAGAGGGTAGTGGAGATGATGAGGTCCAAGACCCAACATGGCGTGGGAACAGGAAGGTGGTGGTAGCAGCTCTGAGGAAGAGATTGCCCCAACGGTCCAAACAGTAGGGAGAGGTAGGCTGCAGACTCGGTTGCCTGTAGCCTCCAATTTGGCACCCGTTTGTAGCAGTTCTCTTCCAACAGCCAAAACGGGCGCTCCCAGGACTTGCACTGCGTGGTCCTTTTTTGACACACTTGCAGATAATATTTGCTATGTCAAATGCAAGCTGTGTAATCAAAAAGTAAAAAGAGGTAAAAATGTCAGTAACCTTAATACCACAAATATGTGGAAACATGTGCGGTCAAAGCACGTGGTTGAGTTCCAAAGACACACTGGAGATGTAGGCCAACCTACAGCAGCACCTACATCTTCAGCTCGTGTTGGAGCCTCTTCCTCCAGCTCACACACAGCTGGTTCGGCTTCCTCACAGGATCGCCATGGAAGAACCTCTGTCACTGTTGTCCAGAGACCCAGTGTTATTCCACCCACAGCTGCAAGTTCCCTGTCATCCTCACACTCCCAGGCCACAAAACAGCCATCGGTAGCACAGGCATGGGATAAAAGACGGCCATACTCGGCAAACCATCCACGAGCACAGGCTCTGAATGCTGGCATTGCAAAACTCCTGTCCCTTGAAATGCTGTCATTCAGGCTGGTGGAGACTGACAGTTTCCGTAACTTAATGGCATTGGCAGTCCCACAATACAATGTGCCCAGCCGATTTTATTTCAGCAGGCAAGCCGTCCCTGCTCTGCAAAAGCATGTTGAGGGAAAAATTAAACATGCACTACTAAACGCCGTCAGTAGCAAGGTCCACCTGACCACCGATGCGTGGACCAGTACCCATGGCCAGGGACGATACCTTTCCCTCACTGCCCATTGGGTCAATGTTGTGGAGCCGGGTACAGATCTTGCGAGTGGCGCTGTACGTGTTCTGCCAACTCCAAGGATTGCAGGAATCAAGTCTGTCCACATTGACTCCTCCTCCTACTCCAGTTCCTCAGAATCATCGCTGCAGGAGCCGTCACGGTCTACCTCCACATGGACCCGTGAACGCTTACCTGATGCGACCGATATGAGCACAGCCGTGGCCAAACGTCAACAGGCCGTCCTGAAATTAATTTCCATGGGGAATCGAAGCCACACAGCGCAGGAGCTCTGGAATGCCATCAAGCAGGAGAGCGACGTGTGGTTTTTGCCAGCGAATCTCCAGCCAGGCTTGGTAGTGTGTGACAATGGCCGAAATCTGGTGGCAGCTCTGGGCCTTGGCAACCTCACTCACATACCATGTCTGGCACATGTGCTCAACTTGGTCGTGCAGAGATTTTTGAGGGACTATCCGGATCTTGATGCACTGCTGCACAAGGTCTGCCTAGAGTGCGCTCACTTGCGACGTTCCAGCATGGCCAGATCGCGCATTGCAGCTCTGCAACGCAGATTTCGCCTTCCTGAACATCGCATCATATGTGACGTACCCACCAGGTGGAATTCCACGTTACATATGTTGGAGCGGTTGTGTGAGCAGCAGCCAGCAGTATTGGAGTATCAGCTGCATCAGGCGCAATCAACTCGCAATTTGCGCCGTTCACACTTCACCACTACTGAGTGGGCCTCTATGAAGGACATCTGCCACGTTTTGCGTGCGTTTGATGAGTCAACGCAGATGGCGAGTGCAGATGATGCACTAGTCAGCCTGACTGTCCCCCTTATCTGCCTGCTTCAAAAAACACTGCAAGCACTAAGGGATGAGGTTTTGGAAGAGGTGGAGGATGAGGAGTCACAATTCCATCACCTTCTGGACAGTCAGCGCAACGTGGTTCCTCACAAAGGGCTGGGCAGGGCTCACTTTGTGAGGAGGATGAGGAGGAGTCAATGGAGGAGGAAGACATCGCTCCAGAGGGAGGTACACAACGCTCTAGTCAGTATGTAGAGCGAGGGTGGGGTGATGCAGAGCAGGCAGAGATGACGCCTCTTGCAGGGGACAGCGTTTGTTGGCCAGTTGGGAGTCTGCAGCACATGGTTGATTTCATGCTGCAGTGCCTGAGAAACGACCGCCGCATCGCCCACATTCTCACCACGTCTGATTATTGGGTGTACACCCTCCTAGACCCTCGCTACCGGGACAACTTACAAAGCCTCATCACACCGTTGAACCGGGAGCGTAAAATGCGGGAGTACCAAGACACACTGGTGCAATCCATAATGTTCTCCATTCCAGCCGAGAGCACTGCTGCTGCTACTGCTTTACAAAGCAGCTCTGTGCGTCGAGGCAGTGGAGACAGCTCTGCAACAAGAGGGAGCACAAGCAGCGCCTCTGCACAGGGCAAGACCAGTATGTTCCAAATGTTGCGAAGTTTTGTGGCAGCGCCACAAATGTCTACACCATCCGAGACGGCTCCAGTCAGCAGGAGGCAACGTTTCCGTAAGATGGTGACAGACTACATGTCTTTCCCTCTCAGTGTACTCCCAGATGGCTCTTCCCCATTCAAGTTTTGGGTCTCTAAGCTGGATACATGGCCAGAGCTTAGCCAGTATGCATTGGAGGTGCTGGCTTGCCCTGCTGCCAGTGTATTATCGGAGCGCGTCTTTAGTGCTGCAGGTGGTGTACTAACAGACCGTCGCATGCGACTATCCTCCGATAATGTAGACCGGCTTACTTTTCTGAAAATGAACAAGGCATGGATCTCGCCAGAATTTGTCTGTCCGTTTTCAGATTAAATAACTGGTTCGCAACGTTTCCATGTCTCCTGTTATGTTCATCTTTCTACCACCTGAACTCTACTCCCTGGGCTACAACACTGGCAGTTGCTGCTCAGAAGTGTCGTGTCCACAGACCAATACACAAGCTATAGTGTTACTGGGGTTCAGTAATGTCAGCTGTTCCCCTGCTGTGTGAACGGCAAAAAGTCATGCTGCCTCCACCCTGTTGTCTTCTCATCCCTGGGCTTCAACACTGCCAGTTGTTGCTCGGAAGTGTCATTGGCACGGGTACTCACTCCTGCCCAGACTGGTTACAGCACGCCATCTGTTTCCTGTCAGTGTAAACGTCACTTAGCCTCCAATAAGTTGTCCTGTCGTGTTGCGGTCGGGTTAGCCGACTCTATGGTGCTTGGAGTTTAGGTGCTTCCTATGTGTGCTGCGGGATATGCAAATAAAGGCTGTTTCCGTTGTGACAATAGGACAATCACCCACTGTAGGACTGTGGGATTCGGTAACTGCGGCCGGCTCGCGGCCTGTCAACTTAAATTTCCATGGGTACCTTCTGCTACCCGTCCGGGTTCCAGTACCATCAGCTGGTTCTCCGCAGTGCCTTTGCCCTAGGTGCCTCCATCTCGGTATCCGAGTTCCAGCAACGTCTGCTGGTCCTTGGTAGTGCTTTGGAGCACAGGTACCTCCTGCTTAGTAACCGTGTCCCAGTAACGTCAGCTGGTCCTCGGTTGTGCCATTGGCTCTTTTCCTTCTGCTGCCCCTCCGGGTTCCAGCACAGTCAGCTGGTCCTCGTTACTTGCATTGGCTCTTGTACCTTCTGCTACCCGTCCGGGTTCCAGTACCGTCAACTGGTTCTCCGCAGTGCCTTTGGCCTAGGTGCCTCCATCTCGGTATCCGAGTTCCTGCAACGTCTGCTGGTCCTTGGTAGTGCTTTGGAGCACAGGTACCTCCTGCTTAGTAACCGTGTCCCAGTAACATCAGCTGGTACAAGGTTGTGCTACAAATACAAGATACAGAACAAGAGACACAAGAACAATAAGCAGAAGATCTAAAAGCAGAAGAACATGAAGTATAAGACCAAAATGAAGAGCAAAATATATGCTCTAAATTATAAGCAGAAGAAGACTAAGCAGTGTATGGGGGTGAGTCCGTTCCTCCTCGTGGTGCCCCTGGAAAATGCCTGCTGCTGCAGGCTAAACTGAACACGGACAAATACTGTTGTAATTTAAATCTTTTGTGACAGCAAGAACGGAAGGATGAACAATTCATACTTTGACAGATTACAAGTACAGGATTCTCTGTCACAAATAAGAATATGATGAAGAAGATGAAGAGGAAGAAGATGAAGAATTTGAATATGAAGAAGAATAATAGTTTAATAAGAAGAATATGAGTAATGTTAACAAAAAGATGAATAGCAAGAAGTTTAAGAAGAAGATAAAGAAGGTGAAGATGAAGAATAATTTGATGAAAAAGATGATGCTGCTGAAGATTATGAAGGAGAAAGTGTGTCAAAAGTTAAAAAGGTGAAGAGCATGGAAGTTGTGAAATATACATATTTGCCAAAATAGAAAAAACGTGAACAACATTGTCAATTTCTTCGTCAATCCGAACATCTTTAAAAAAAAAAATATTAATGCTATTCCATTTGATTGGGTTAAACATCTATGCCTTTAATGTCTCCTCAACCTTCCCCAATACATTCTACATTACTCTTTTTGTTTTCCTTCATGTACAATTAACCAACAAGGCAAGAATGGGGTTTTTTTAATTCCGATATTTTGTTCCCATAGACTTACATTGGATTTCCGGTATCGGTATCGGGTATCGCCGATATTTTTTGGGTATCGGCGATACCATTCCGATTCCGATACTTTTGGATATCGGAAAGTATCGCTCAACTCTAGTCCTTAGTCACTGGCTTTCCCTCTCTGGCTGAGAAAATACAGCTGGTATTTGCTGGAACCTCAGTCTTCTGCATTGTCCCGGACACATCCCTGGTGGAGGGAGGATGTCAGTATTACATATTACATCACACATGGCAGCAGCTCCTGCAGAACATTACACCTCCCCTTTAAGGACTCCCTGATGCTGGAGGCGAGGAGATCTCTTCTGTCTCTGCAGGAACCAGAAGCAGGGTTGTCTGCTGGAGACGTAGTCCAGCTGGTGGGAGCCGACCCCCCTACTTGCAGCCAAACCCCGCGGGGGGACATGCAAATATTGGGGCTTATAAACACCATGCTGCGGGGGCAAAGCCCCCAAATGTTTGTCTGCAACCAGATATTTATTGCTCCAGTAAATTTGAAGAACTCCTCTGCTCTGCGAATAGATCTGTTTTCTGTACACGGCTCCTATACAGATGAATGTGCCAGACTACATACTAAGTAATGTAGTCTGGCCCTGCAAAGAGGTATCTGCCCTTGCAAATTGGTGTCTGGCCCTAAAAAGAGGTGTCTAACTCTGTAGAGAGGTGTCTGACTTTGTAGAGAGGTGTGTGACCCTGCAGAGAGGTGTCTGGCCCTGCTGAGAGATGTCTGACCCTGCAGAGAGGTGTCTGACCTTGTAGAGAGGTGTGTGACCCTGCAGAGTGGTGTGTGACCCTGCAGAGGTGTCTGGCCCTGCTGAGAGATGTCTGACCCTGCAGAGAGGTGTCTGGCCTTGCAGAGAGGCATATGACCCTGCAGATAGGTGTCTGAGAGGCATCTGACCCTGCAAAGAGGTGTCTGACCCTGCAGAGAGGTGTCTGACTCTGCAGAGAGGCATGTGACCCCGCAGAGAGGTGTCTGATCCTGCAGAGAGGTGTCTGACCCTGCAGAGAGGAGTGTGACCCTGCAGAGAGGTGTCTGACTCTGCAGAGAGCAGTCTGGCCCTGCAGAGAGGTGTCTGACCCTGCAGAGAGGAGTCTGACCCTGAAGAGAGACGTCTGACCCTGCAGAAAGGTGTCTGACTCTGCAGAAAGGAATCTGACCCTGCAGAGAGGCATCTGACCCTGCAGAGAGGCATCTGACCCTGCAGAGAGGCATCTGACACTGTAGAGAGGTGTCTGACCCTGCAGAGAAGCATTTGACCCCGCAGAGAGGTGTCTAATCCTGCAGAGAGGTGTCTGACCCTGCAGAGAGGCGTGTGACCCTGCAGAGAGGTGTCTGACCCTGCAGAGAGGCGTTTGACCCTGCAGAGAGATGTCTGACCCTGCAGAGCAGTGTCTGGCCCTGCTGAGAGGTGTCTGGCCCTGCTGAGAGGTGTGTGACCCTGCAGAGAGGTGTCTGACCTTGTAGAGAGGTGTGTGACCCTGCAGAGTGGTGTGTGAACCTGCAGAGGTGTCTGGCCCTGCTGAGAGATGTCTGACCCTGCAGAGAGGTGTCTGGCCTTGCAGAGAGGCATATGACCCTGCAGATAGGTGTCTGAGAGGCATCTGACCCTGCAAAGAGGTGTCTGACTCTGCAGAGAGGTGTCTGACTCTGCAGAGAGGCATGTGACCCCGCAGAGAGGTGTCTGATCCTACAGAGAGGTATCTGACCCTGCAGAGAGGAGTGTGACCCTGCAGAAAGGTGTCTGACTCTACAGAGAGCAGTCTGGCCCTGCAGAGAGGTGTCTGACCCTGCAGAGAGGAGTCTGACCCTGAAGAGAGATGTCTGACCCTGCAGAAAGGTGTCTGACTCTGCAGAAAGGAATCTGACCCTGCAGAGAGGCATCTGACCCTGCAGAGAGGCATCTGACCCTGCAGAGAGGCATCTGACTCTGCAGAGAGGCGTCTGACACTGTAGAGAGGTGTCTGACCCTGCAGAGAGGCATTTGACCCCGCAGAGAGGTGTCTGATCCTGCAGAGAGGTGTCTGACCCTGCAGAGAGGCGTGTGACCCTGCAGAGAGGTGTCTGACCCTGCAGATAGGCGTTTGACCCTGCAGAGAGATGTCTGACCCTGCAGAGCGGTGTCTGGCCCTGCTGAGAGGTGTGTGACCCTACAGAGAGGCGTTTGACCATGCAGAGAGGCATCTGACGCTGTAGAGAGGTGTCTGACCCTGCAGAGAGGCATCTGACACTGTAGAGAGGTGTCTGACCCTGCAGAGAGGCGTGTGACCCTGCAGAGAGGTGTCTGACCCTGCAGAGAGGCATCTGAAACTGTAAAGCGGTGTCTGACCCTGCAGAGAGGTGTGTGACCCTGTAGAGAGGTGTCTGATCCTGCAGAGATGTGTCTGACCCTGCAGAGAGGCATGTGACACTGTAGAGAGATGTCTAACCCTGCAGAGTGGTGTCTGACCCTGCAGAGTGGTGTCTGACCCTGCAGAGAGGTGTCTGACCCTACAGAGAGGCGTCTAATCCTGCAGAGCGGTGTCTGGCGCTGCTGAGAGGTGTCTGACTCTACAGAGAGGCGTTTGACCCTGTAGAGTGGTGTCTGACCCTGCAGAAAGGTGTCTGACTCTGCAGAGAGGTGTCTGACTCTGCAGAGCGGTGTTTGATCCTGCAGAGAGATGTCTGACCCTGCAGAGCGGTGTCTGGCCCTGCTGAGAGGTGTCTGACCCTACAGAGAGGCGTTTGACCCTGCAGAGAGGTGTCTGACACTGTAGAGAGGTGTCTGACCCTACAGAGAGGCGTCTAATCCTGCAGAGCGGTGTCTGGCCCTGCGGAGAGGTGTCTGACCCTACAGAGAGGCGTTTGACCCTGCAGAGTGGTGTCTGACCCTGCAGAAAGGTGTCTGACTCTGCAGAAAGGAATCTGACCCTGCAGAGAGGCATCTGACCCTGCAGAGAGGCATCTGACCCTGCAGAGAGGCATCTGACACTGTAGAGAGGTGTCTGACCCTGCAGAGAAGCATTTGACCCCGCAGAGAGGTGTCTAATCCTGCAGAGAGGTGTCTGACCCTGCAGAGAGGCGTGTGACCCTGCAGAGAGGTGTCTGACCCTGCAGAGAGGCGTTTGACCCTGCAGAGAGATGTCTGACCCTGCAGAGCAGTGTCTGGCCCTGCTGAGAGGTGTCTGGCCCTGCTGAGAGGTGTGTGACCCTGCAGAGAGGTGTCTGACCTTGTAGAGAGGTGTGTGACCCTGCAGAGTGGTGTGTGAACCTGCAGAGGTGTCTGGCCCTGCTGAGAGATGTCTGACCCTGCAGAGAGGTGTCTGGCCTTGCAGAGAGGCATATGACCCTGCAGATAGGTGTCTGAGAGGCATCTGACCCTGCAAAGAGGTGTCTGACTCTGCAGAGAGGTGTCTGACTCTGCAGAGAGGCATGTGACCCCGCAGAGAGGTGTCTGATCCTACAGAGAGGTATCTGACCCTGCAGAGAGGAGTGTGACCCTGCAGAGAGGTGTCTGACTCTGCAGAGAGCAGTCTGGCCCTGCAGAGAGGTGTCTGACCCTGCAGAGAGGAGTCTGACCCTGAAGAGAGATGTCTGACCCTGCAGAAAGGTGTCTGACTCTGCAGAAAGGAATCTGACCCTGCAGAGAGGCATCTGACTCTGCAGAGAGGCGTCTGACACTGTAGAGAGGTGTCTGACCCTGCAGAGAGGCATTTGACCCCGCAGAGAGGTGTCTGATCCTGCAGAGAGGTGTCTGACCCTGCAGAGAGGCGTGTGACCCTGCAGAGAGGTGTCTGACCCTGCAGATAGGCGTTTGACCCTGCAGAGAGATGTCTGACCCTGCAGAGCGGTGTCTGGCCCTGCTGAGAGGTGTCTGGCCCTGCTGAGAGGTGTGTGACCCTACAGAGAGGCGTTTGACCATGCAGAGAGGCATCTGACGCTGTAGAGAGGTGTCTGACCCTGCAGAGAGGCATCTGACACTGTAGAGAGGTGTCTGACCCTGCAGAGAGGCGTGTGACCCTGCAGAGAGGTGTCTGACCCTGCAGAGAGGCATCTGAAACTGTAGAGCGGTGTCTGACCCTGCAGAGAGGTGTGTGACCCTGTAGAGAGGTGTCTGATCCTGCAGAGATGTGTCTGACCCTGCAGAGAGGCATGTGACACTGTAGAGAGATGTCTAACCCTGCAGAGTGGTGTCTGACCCTGCAGAGTGGTGTCTGACCCTGCAGAGAGGTGTCTGACCCTACAGAGAGGCGTCTAATCCTGCAGAGCGGTGTCTGGCGCTGCTGAGAGGTTTCTGACTCTACAGAGAGGCGTTTGACCCTGTAGAGTGGTGTCTGACCCTGCAGAAAGGTGTCTGACCCTGCAGAGAGGTGTCTGACCCTGCAGAGCGGTGTTTGATCCTGCAGAGAGATGTCTGACCCTGCAGAGCAGTGTCTGGCCCTGCTGAGAGGTGTCTGACCCTACAGAGAGGCGTCTAATCCTGCAGAGCGGTGTCTGGCGCTGCTGAGAGGTGTCTGACTCTACAGAGAGGCGTTTGACCCTGTAGAGTGGTGTCTGACCCTGCAGAAAGGTGTCTGACCCTGCAGAGAGGTGTCTGACCCTGCAGAGCGGTGTTTGATCCTGCAGAGAGATGTCTGACCCTGCAGAGCAGTGTCTGGCCCTGCTGAGAGGTGTCTGACCCTACAGAGAGGCGTTTGACCCTGCAGAGAGGTGTCTGACACTGTAGAGAGGTGTCTGACCCTACAGAGAGGCGTCTAATCCTGCAGAGTGGTGTCTGGCCCTGCGGAGAGGTGTCTGACCCTACAGAGAGGCGTTTGACCCTGCAGAGTGGTGTCTGACCCTGCAGAAAGGTGTCTGGCCCTGCAGAGAGGTGTCTGACCCTGCAGAGCGGTGTTTGATCCTGCAGAGAGATGTCTGACCCTGCAAAGCGGTGTCTGGCTCTGCTGAGAGGTGTCTGACCCTATAGAGAGGCGTCTAATCCTGCAGAGCGGTGTCTGGCCCTGCTGAGAGGTGTCTGACCCTACAGAGAGGCGTTTGACCCTGCAGAGTGGTGTCTGACCCTGCAGAAAGGTGTCTGACCCTGCAGAGAGGTGTCTGACCCTGCAGAGCGGTGTTTGAGCCTGCAGAGAGGTGTCTGACCCTGCAGAGTGTTGTCTGGCCCTGCTGAGAGGTGTCTGACCTTACAGAGAGGCATTTGACCCTGCAGAGAGGCGTCTGACCCTGCAGAGAGGTGTCTGACCCTGCAGAGAGGCATCTGACACTGTAGAGAGGTGTCTGACTCTGCAGAGAGGCATCTGACCCTGCAGAGAGGCATCTGACACTGTAGAGAGGTGTCTGACCCTGCAGAGAGGTGTCTGACCCTGCAGAGAGGCGTCTGACCCTGCAGAGAAATGTATGACCCTGCAAAGAGGCGCTTTGCTTGCTGTGTATAGTCACTGAGTGTCACAAAAATATGAATCATTTTCCAGTGTCCGGGCTACACAACCAGAGCTGACTTACTGCCCTTCTCCCCATTGGTTTATGTAATACTGAGCTTCTCGTGTAGCCACATGGCTCTGTGAAATGCTGCTACCTTCCCTCCTCACTCTTTCTCCTGGACTGTCCACTTGCCCCCTCCCTTCAGGTAAACAATCTTCGTGTAATGTGAGAGCGTGGTCTGCCAGCTCTAGCAAGGAATGTAGTTTTCCGCCGTACATTTCTTTCTTCTCATCCCAACCTACTCAAACTCAAATTTAATAACTCCTATTAAACCTAGAAACAGGAAAAGTAGATTTCCAGGATCAGGATAATTGGGACTACTCATGGCAATGTGTTGCGGCCTCTAGGGTCATCAGAAACCTGGAAAATGAGTTTCTGTCCCCCAGTAACTCACAGACATGCCGTGTTTGGTCTCAAAAGAAAGGTAAATTTACAGGGGAAAATATAATGCCCCTATCGTCACCCTGTGAGTTTCCCAGCCAAAGATATGAAAATAGAAGTGTTTTGATAGTCTCCCAAAAGAGATGTACGGTGTACTCCCTTGAGCACAGCCCACCAGTGAAAGCTACTGAAAGGTACAATAGGTTAATTCAGCATCTCTGTGCAGATGATGAGGGTTGTATCATGACTGCTGGGGATGTTACTACTGCACCCCCCTTCCCTACAGCGGGGCGTCACATGCTTCTAATAACGAGGATGATGGGGGTTATACTCTGGATTATTAAGCACTAAAGGCCCCTGTTTCAGTCTTTAGCAGGGCACCTCCTCAATATTACTAGCACATCCAGCCTGGAGAAAAATTTACTTTTTATTAAATCATCTTAAAAATTCATCAAAGCAGCAAGAGCCAAATCCAAACCAAACACGTACAAACCACAGAAAAGTGTTCCCATCCTTATGTAAGAACTAGTGATGAGTGAGCATGCTCGCCACTACTTGGTACTCACCCGAGCATCTCACTGCTCGAGATTGCTCGGAGCTCGCCGAGTATTTCCGGGGTTGCTCGGCGGGAGCTCGGGTGCCCACCCTGCATGTTTGGCGCTCTTTAGAGCGCCAATGTACATACAGGGATTGTCTGCCACACACTGTAATGCCACAGCCATGTTGGTTGTGGCATTACAGTGATTGGCCGCACAGGGACATCAGGTCTATATCAGACCTGGCACCGCCATGCTCGTCACAGTCTACTCCAGAATCAGGCAGTGTAGGGAGAGCTGCTGCAGAGATAGGGAGAGATTTGCTTGGTTCTTACTTAGTGTGGGTATACCACATATAACATGTAAGGCGGGTCAAGGTTTTAACCCTTTAAATGTCTTTTGCTGGTTTGAGTGAGTATGTATTTGTATAATTGCTGTGTATTGTATAGAGACGTATTCCAGTGTCTATCGTATAGTATTTTGTTGTGAATGGGTTTGAGATGAGTTCTGAGCAGAGGCTCCCTCTGGTGGTTACAAGCGGTACTAGTGAGGATTGTGAGGACTGGGAATCAGGTGTTACTGATTGGTCTTATATAAGGGAGTCATTTTCCCATCAGGGTCGCCGGTGAACAATTGTTCTGGTCTGAATCCTTCTTTCCAGTTTCCCTTGTAGCCTGCTGTGTCCTGTCTGCATCTCCTGCTATCAGATAAGACAATTTCTTATTTTGTGTTTTTGCTATATTTTTGCATTTTGTCCTGCACTTCTGTGGGGGCCTTCAGGGTCCCCTCCGGGGGCTTCTGCCCTCTCAGTTTAGTTCAGCCACTGAGTTTTGTTCTTTTGCTTTTTCCAGTTTTTTCAGTGGCTGCTGTTTTGATTTTCTTACACCAGAGAACTAATTTAGGTGGTAGAGGTCGTGTGATCTCAGGTGATTTTGAAATTAGTAGAGTTGGTGTTTTTTCAGGGTTTTCTGAGATTGCAGTAAGTACCCTTCCTGTCCTTTTCTATTTAGATAATTTGGGCCCCAGCGTTTGCTCATACTATTTTCTTTCTGTGTCAGTATTTCCTCTTGTCTAACCGCCATTACATGTTTGGGGGCTTTCTATTATCTTTGGGGTTCTGCTCCGGGGCAGATAGCTTTCCTATTTCTATCTTTAGGTGTAGTTAGTTTCTCAGGCTGTGACGAGGCGTCTAGGACCAACGTAGGAACGCTCCACGGCTGCCTCTAGTTGCGGTGGTTAGTCAGGGTACTGCAATCTCATAGTTTCCAACTGTTCTGGTGTATTGCCTTTTTTACCTGCACTCCTCAGCTACCGTAACATAACAGTATCACCGGCCACAAAAAATTGTATGGTACTCACAGAAGGGAAAAAATATTTTGAAGGAAGAAAAGTTGTCAGAGATATTTTTCTGTTTGTTGCATTTTTTTTTTTTTTTCCCTCTGTATCTCTGGGTGCTGGGGAGGATCTTTTCTCCCAATGGAGTTTGCACAGTTGTCTGGCCGTGTGGATCAGCTTGCCACTGAGGTTCAGAGTATTGCTGCATATCTTGCTAGGTTGCCTGTTGTGGAACCTAGGATCCCCATGCCAGATTTGTTTTTAGGGGATCGAGCTAAGTTTCAGAATTTCAAAAATAATTGTAAATTGTTTCTTGCCTTAAAATCTAAGTCCTCAGGAAACGCAGCGCAGCAGGTTCAAATTATCATCTCTCTCCTGCGCGGCGATCCTCAGGATTGGGCTTTTTCCCTGATACCTGGGGATCCTGTTTTGAGTGATGTTGATGCATTTTTTCAGGCTTTGGGGTTATTGTACGATGAGCCTAATGTCACTGATCAAGCTGAAAAAGCCTTGTTGGCATTAAATCAGGGGCTTGATGACGCTGAGTTGTACTGTCAGAGATTCCGTAGGTGGGCAGTCCTGACCAAATGGAATGACGACGCTTTGGCGGCCCTTTTCCGGAAGGGTCTGTCGGATAATGTAAAGGATGTTATGGTGGGATTCCCTGTCCCCTCTGGTCTCAATGATTCTATGTCATTAGCGATTCAAATTGACAGACGTTTGCGTGAGCGGAGAAGTATGCGTGGAGTGGTGTTGCCTTGTGAACCAGCTTCTGAACCCATGCAGTGTGATAGAGTGGTGTCTGGGGCACAGCGTCATGAGTTTCGAAAGCGCAATGGGTTATGTTTCTACTGTGGTGATGCCTCTCATGCTATTTCAGTCTGCCCTAAGCGGGGAAGACATTTTGCACGCTCAGTTGTCTTGGGTAGTGTTCAGACTAAGTTTTTATTAACTGTCACTCTGATATGCTCTCTGTCCTCATTTTCTGCTCAGGCTTTCGTTGATTCTGGAGCAGCTATTAACCTGATGGATTATGATTTTGCTAAACGTTGTGGGTTTCCCTTGATACCCCTACAGAAGTCTATTCCTTTACTGGGGATCGATTCTACCCCTTTGGCTGAGAATAAACCCCAGTTTTCTACTCAGGTGATAATGAGGGTTGAACCTGATCACCAGGAGTGCTGCAAATTTTTGGTTCTATATAATCTGCATGACATTATCGTGCTGGGTTTCCCTTGGTTACAGTCTCATAATCCTGTTTTGGATTGGAAATCTGTGTCTGTAACCAGTTGGGGCTGCCAATGTGTTAATACCAACACTCCTGTTTTTTCTGCCTCCCCCCAGGCTGAGGATGTTCCTGACTTTTTGTTTGATTTTTCTGATGTGTTTAGCGAAAGTAAATCTGCATCCTTACCTCCCCATAGGAGCTATGACTGCGCTATTGAATTAGTGCCAGGTAGTAAATTCCCTAAAGGTCGCCTTTTTAACTTGTCTGTACCTGAACATGACGCTATGCGGTCTTATATCAAGGAATCATTGGAGAAGGGTCATATCAGACCATCCTCTTCACCCTTAGGTGCCGGTTTTTTCTTTGTGGCCAAAAAAGATGGTTCATTAAGGCCGTGTATTGATTATCGTCTCTTGAACAATATTACTGTGAAATATCAATACCCGTTGCTCTTGATTTCTGACCTGTTTTCCAGGGTGAAAAACGCTACTTGGTCTACCAAGCTTGACCTCAGGGGGCGTATAACCTTATTCGCATTAAGCACGGGGATGAATGGAAGACGGCATTTAACACCCCTGAAGGGCATTTTGAGTACCTTGTGATGCCCTTTGGGCTCACTAATGCTCCTTCCGTCTTCCAGTCCTTCATGAATGACATTTTCAGGGATTTTGTGGACAAGTTTCTGATTGTTTATTTGGATGATATCTTGATTTTTTCTAATGACTGGGACTCTCATGTGAAACATGTTCGAACTGTATTCCAGATTTTGAGAGAGAATGCTCTGTATGTGAAGGGATCAAAGTGTCTTTTTGGCGTACAGAAGATCTAATTTCTGGGATTCATTTTGTCCCCATCTGTTATTGAAATGGACCCGGTCAAGGTTCAGGCCATCTGTGATTGGGTCCAACCTACTTCATTAAAGGCTCTTCAGAGATTCTTGGGTTTTGCCAATTTTTATCGTAAATTTATTGGTAATTTCTCGGTTATTGTTAAACCATTAACTGATTTGACCAGAAAGGGTTCTGATGTGGTGAATTGGCCTCCTGAGGCAGTCTCTGCGTTTCAGGAACTTAAGCAGAGATTCACTTCTGCTCCTGTTCTACGGCAGCCTGATGTTTCTCTGCCATTTCAGGTGGAGGTTGATGCCTCTGAAATTGGGGCAGGTGCCGTTTTGTCCCAAAAAGATCCAGAGACCTCTAAAAGTAACCCTTGTGCCTTTTTCTCTCGAAAATCTTCTCCTACTGAACGTAATTATGACGTGGGTAATCGGGAGTTATTGGCCATGAAGTGGGCTTTTGAAGAGTGGAGACATTGGCTGGAGGGAGCCAAACATCAGGTGGTGGTCCTTACGGACCATAAGAATCTGGTCTATCTGGAATCTGCCAAGCGACTCAATCCTAGACAGGCCAGGTGGGCCTTGTTTTTCACACGTTTTAATTTTGTGGTTTCCTTTCTTCCTGGCACTAAGAATGTTAAGGCGGATGCCCTCTCGAGGAGTTTCCTTGCGGACTCTCCTGAGCTATCTGATCCCTCTGTTATTTTGAAGGAGGGTGTAGTTCTTTCCGCCATCTCGCCCAATTTGAGACTTGCTCTGGAGGGGTGTCAGGAGGATAGGCCCGAGCGCTGCCCTGTTGGAAAATTGTTTGTCCCGGACCAATGGAAAAAGAGTGTGATGTCTGAGATTCATTGTTCCGCATTGGCTGGGCATCCCGGAATTTTTGGTACCAGAGACTTGGTTAGTCGGTCCTTTTGGTGGTCTACCTTGTCTCGCGATGTCAGGGAATTTGTGCAGTCCTGCGGGACTTGCTCTCGCTCCAAGCCTTGCTCTCGCTCTAGTGGTTTGTTGATGCCATTGCCTGTGCCCAAGAGACCATGGACCCATATCTCTATGGATTTCATTTCCGATCTTCCTGTTTCTCAGAGAATGACCACCATCTGGGTAATTTGTGATAGGTTTTCCAAAATGATACATCTTGTGCCATTACCTAAGTTGCCTTCCTCCTCTGAATTAGTGCCGTTGTTCCTTCAGCACGTGGTTCGTTTACACGGCATTCCTGAGAACATTGTGTCTGACAGAGGAGTCCAGTTTGTTTCCAGATTTTGGAGGACTTTTTGTTCTAAACTGGGTGTTCAATTGTCTTTCTCCTCGGCATTTCATCCTCAGACCAATGGTCAAACTGAGAGAACAAACCAGACATTGGAGACTTATCTAAGATGCTTTGTGTCTGCTGATCAGGATGACTGGGTCTCCTTTTTGCCTTTGGCTGAGTTTGCTCTTAATAATAGGGCTAGCTCTGCCACTTTGTCTCCGTTTTTCTGTAATTCTGGGTTTCACCCTCGATTTTCTTCAGGACAGACGGAGGCTTCTGTCTGTCCAGGTGTTGACTCTGTTGTTGAGCGTATGCAGCAGATTTGGGACCAGGTAGTGGAGAGGTTGTCCCTCTCTCAGGAGAAGGCCCAGCGGTTTGCTAACCGGCATAGGACTGATGGTCCTCGGTTTAAAGTGGGGGACTTGGTCTGGTTGTCCTCAAAGAATATTCCTATGAGAGTAGCATCTCCTAAATTTAAGCCTAGGTTCATTGGACCTTATAAGATCATGGAGATTATTAATCCTGTTTCTTTTCGTTTGCTTCTTCCAGGGACATTAAGATCCATAACGTGTTCCACAAGTCCTTGTTGAAGAGGTTTGTTGAGCCAGTGGTTCCTGCTGCTGTGCCTCCTGACCCTGTTTTGGTTGAGGGCAATCTGGAGTATGTGGTTGAGAAAATATTGGATTCTCGTTTTTCTAGACGAAGACTCCAGTATTTGGTTAAATGGAGAGGTTATGGTCAGGAAGACAATTCTTGGGTGTTTGCTTCGGACATCCATGCTAGGAGACTTATCCGTGCGTATCATAGAACTCATCCTGACCGACCTGGTTGCTCAAATGAGGGTTCGGTGACCCCTCCTCAAGGGGGGGGTACTGTTGTGAATGGGTTTGAGATGAGTTCTGAGCAGAGGCTCCCTCTGGTGGTTACAAGCGGTACTAGTGAGGATTGTGGGGACTGGGAATCAGGTGTTACTGATTGGTCTTATATAAGGGAGTCATTTTCCCATCAGGGTCGCCGGTGAACAATTGTTCTGGTCTGAATCCTTCTTTCCAGTTTCCCTTGTAGCCTGCTGTGTCGTGTCTGCATCTCCTGCTATCAGATAAGACAATTTCTTATTTTGTGTTTTTGCTATATTTTTGCATTTTGTCCTGCACTTCTGTGGGGGCCTTCAGGGTCCCCTCCGGGGGCTTTTGCCCTCTCAGTTTAGTCCAGCCACTGTGTTTTGTACTTTTGCTTTTTCCAGTTTTTTTTCAGTGGCTGCTGTTTTGATTTTTTTTACACCAAGAACTAATTTAGGTGGTAGAGGTCGTGTGATCTCAGGTGATTTTGAAATTAGTAGAGTTGGCGTTTTTTCAGGGTTTTCTGAGATTGCAGTAAGTACCCTTCCTGTCCTTTTCTATTTAGATAATTTGGGCCCCAGCGTTTGCTCATACTATTTTCTTTCTGTGTCAGTATTTCCTCTTGTCTAACCGCCATTACATGTTTGGGGCTTTCTATTATCTTTGGGGTTCTGCTCCGGGGCAGATAGCTTTCCTATTTCTATCTTTAGGTGTAGTTAGTTTCTCAGGCTGTGACGAGGCGTCTAGGACCAACGTAGGAACGCTCCACGGCTGCCTCTAGTTGCGGTGGTTAGTCAGGGTACTGCAATCTCATAGATTCCAACTGCTCTGGTGTATTTCCTTTTTTACCTGCTCTCCTCAGCTACCGAAACATAACAGTATTTCATGTAGATTTAGGTAGGACAGTGCATCCTGTAGGAACATTAGAGGAGGGCACTTGTAGTATAGTAGTTATATCTGGATACATGTAGTTCTGTGAAGGGTCACTAAGTGGGGGCATCCTCCTCCTCCTCTTCAGCCTGCATCTCCAAAATGACCACATCAGTCGCAAGCTGGAAGCACTGCCTCATCCAAGCAGCAACAGGCTGTGCTGATGCTAATATGCTTAGGTGACAAACCGCACAATGCTGAAGAGTTGTAGACAGCTCTGAAAGAGCAGGCAGATCTGTGGCTGACACTGCTGAACCTACAGCCAGGCATGGTCGTGTGTGACAATGGCCGGAACCTGGTGGTGGCTATGAGGTGAGGCAAGCTAACACACTACCATGCCTGGCCCATTTGCTTAACCTCATGGTTCAGCGGTTTCTCAAAACCTACCAGGAGCTGCCGGATCTGCTTGTGAAAGTACGCTGTCTGTGTGCCCATTTTAGAAAGTCAGCTACAGCTTCAGCCGCCCCTTGCCGTGCTTAAGCAGCGTTTGCAGCTTCCGGCTCACCGACTGTTGTGTGATGTCCCCACACATTAGAACTCTACACTGCAGATGTTGAGAAGGATTTGTGAGCAGAAGAGGGCAGTTGTTGACTACCAGCAGCAACAAGGCCGTTGGTATTCAGTTCAGAGTCCAGACATAAGACTTCACGAGTGGACATGGATGTCAGACATATGGACCATCCTCCAAAACTTTGAGGACTACACCAAGATGGTGAGAGGCGATGACGCCATAATTAGCATCACAGCGCAACACATATGTACTGGGACACCATGTGTTTGTGGGGTGCCAAGGCGGGGAGGAGCAGCAGCTTGCCCACGGATACTGTGATGATACTGCAAGCTCCATTACTTGTGCTGTTCTAGAACTTTCCACATAGAACTACGACCCCCATCGTTTTGCCAGCCAGAGCAAAGCCACCCCCTCTTCCCTCACCCCTTGTGCCTGCAGTTCTCGGCAATTCACTGTTTGAACGAACAGCTCGCTCTATCCCTTTAACCCCCACTGTGATGACATCTACTACATTTAGCAGCCTGTGTATAGCTGCGCTTCCCTTCCCCCTCCCATTGAGGCTCAGTGTAATCTGAAGCTACCAGTGCTGGAGTTTTCCCACCTCACCGTAGGGGGTCTCCATTGTCTTCACATGTGCTGTCCCTCCATGGCAGCCATTATGAGGATTCATTCTTTTGGCTTATAACACGGTGGGAAGTTGCGTCAGAAACACAAAAGTCACTGTTTTGAACCATGCGCCGACAGGCATCGTTCCCGTGGTACTGGTGAACCCGTAACTCCAACAGAACCCGAGAAATGGAATTCTCGGATGCCCCATGAACTATTTCATCCAAGTTTGGGCTCATTTGAACTGTCATTTTAAAGTAAGATCATTGATAGGTCTGCCGTTATTCTGCTAGGTTCACAGGACGAGGGATGGACCTTATGATATTTCAGAGCTCAAACCATACCTTTCAGCCTGGGGAGGTGGCCAGAAAAACCATCCCCTTTTGTGAGGTCAGCAGCCCACAGGTATAAGTCTTGTGGTGAGCCCCCCTGAGTCATTCCAAGCTGTGATGTCCTGACTAAGAGATCTGCAAATGAACTATGACGTGTGGCTCCTCCCCAGCCAGTCTTGCCTGTAACTACCATGTGAGTTTTCATTTTCAATCCCGTTTATTTTGTAATTGCCTTGTACATAACTATATTGTCTCAGCTTGTTACATTTTTTTATATAGTATAAGCACTGCCTGTTTTTAAGGAATAAACCTATAAAATTATTAGTTTGTTTCTCCTGCTCTATAAACGAATTTGCACGTACCTGAAGTACTACGCTACTGTTTTGGGGTTGCTACGGACCCTCTTGATAAATTGTTCCTAAAGTAAACCGTAGCTGGTGGCAGCTTAAAAGAAGGGGTGTAAAGTGTTGACCTATGGGGTGGCGTTGGCAGTGACGGAGCGGGTCTTATAAGAGTATTGCCTGGCTGCGGCCCGGAGTAATTATAATTCCCTCACTGCAGCGTGCCCAATAGCCAGCACACATCCAAGTGACCCGTCTGGCGACTAATTATCCTAGGTGCAGTTCCCTGACTGACCTGAGGGTAAGGGGGGCGCCAGAGAGCTGCAAGTTCCTAAGTGGAAGTGGGATAATTATAAATCCCTGCAGTTTACTGGGTCGGACTGCAGCAGCCGTCGTGTGTGTGCGCGTTTTCGTCACATTTGCGGCACGGAGGGATCACAAGCCGTGATACCCCGGGCTACCGTGTGGCGGACCAAGTGCACGTTTTTATCACACCCACCTCAGGAATTCTTCAGGAATTTCCTTTGTCTCCCAAACCCCGCAGGATGATCCCATAGCCATTATGAGAATTCATTCTTTTGGTCATAACACAGTGTGAGCTTACGTTAGAAACACGAAAGCTACGGTTTTGAATCAGGCGTCCATCAGGCGTTGTTCCCGTGGTACTGGTGAACCCGTAACTCCAACAGAACCCGAGAAATGGAATTCTCGGATGCACCATGAACTATCTCACCCAAGTTTTGGCTCATTTGAACTGTCATTTCAAAGTAAGATCACTGATAGGTCTGCCATTATTCTGCTAGGTTCCCTGGATGAGGTATGGTCCTTATGATCTTCTAGAGCTTCAAACTAGAACTTCCAGCCCGGGAGGTGGCCAGAAAACCATCCCTTTTTGTGAGGTCACCAGCCCACATGTATAAGTCTTGCCCCTAGTCCCCCTATTCATTCCAGGCTGTGATGACGTGACTAACAGATCTGCAAATGAACTATGACGTGTGGCTCCTCCCCCAGCCTGTCTTGCCTGTAACTGCCTAAGTACATGTAAGTTTTCACCTTTAATCCTGTTTTATTTTAACTGTATTGTACATAATTGTATTGTCTCAGCTTGTTACCTCTTTTTTATATTGTATAAACACTGCCTGCATCTTAGGAATAAACCTATAAAATTATTAGTTTGTTTCTCCTGCTCTATAAACGATTTTGCACGTGCCTGAAGTACTACACTACTGATTTGGGGTTGCTACGGACCCTCTTGATAAATTGTTCATTAAGTAAATCGTAGCTGGTGGCAGCTAAAAAGAAGGGGTGTAAAGTGTTGAACTGTGGGGTGGCGTTGGCAGTGACGGAGCAGGTTTTATAAGTGTATTGCCTGGCTACGGCCCGGAGTAATTATAATTCCCTCACTGCAGCGTGCCCAATAGCCAGCACACATCCAAGCGGCCCGTCTGGCGACTAATTATCCTAGGTGCAGTTCCCTGACTGACCTGAGGGTAAGGGGGCGCCAGAGAGCTGCAAGTTCCTAAGTGGAAGTGGGATAATTATAAATCCCTGCAGATTATTGGGTCGGACGGCAGCAGCCGTCGTGTGTGTGCCGCGTTTTCGTCACATTTGTGGCAACGGAGAGATCACAAGCCGTGATACCCCGGGCTACCGTGTGGCGGACCGTGTGCCGTTCATCACATTGGTGGCAGAGCGGTGGGATTATAGAGCATTAGTGATCTGGTCTGAGCAATCAATCTACTCACTAAAAGACTTGCACGGTTCTTCAGGGACCCTGCAACTAAAGTTTTGGAGAACAAGCTCAGTGTTTATTATTCCTGAGACAATTGTGTGTACTTGCGGTTACCCCTCCCTTCTCTTTGTTTTTCTATCCTATCTTTTATTTGGCAAACATGGCTACAAGAGGAGCAAGTTGGTACGAAAAGCAGAGCAAGGACACTCTTGTGGGAATCTGCATGTACCACGGCCTTGACCCCACGGACCAAACCAAAGCCCAACTGGTCCAGGCCCTGAAGGAACTGGACGAGGCTCAGAGCGTGGCGGGCGCAGGAGCCGGCCCAAGCCAAGGTGGTGCTGCAGCAGAGGCCCAACCCCTAAATGCTTACACCTAGGGCAGGTTGGACCATTACCTGCAGTTGGCCCTGGATGAACTCGTCGCCGACGACCGTGATGGGCGCCTGAAGCTGATCCAGCAATACCAGCAGGAGGCCCAAGCCCAGCGAGAGGCTGAGAGAGCCGAGCGCCAAGCCGAGCGGGAGGCTGAGAGAGCCGAGCGGGAAGCCCAGAGAGCCCATGAACTGGAGCTGCTTCGACAAGGGGCAATGCCCTCCACAGGCCGGAGCGGTGCGCCCAGCAGCGCTCAGAGTCCGAAGCCCCGGCCAGAGCACTTTCCCGTGATGGAAAAGGACGGAGACTTGGACACTTTTCTGCGGGCCTTTGAGAAAGTCTGCCGACAATACCAGCTGCCTGAAGACCAATGGGCCAGGTACTTGACCCCCGGGCTAAAGGGCAAAGCTTTGGAGGCGTTTGCTTCACTCACGCCAGATCAAGATGGTGACTATGCGGCCATCAAGCAGGCCTTGATCGCCAAGTACCAGCTAACCCCTGAGGTATACCGAAAGAAGTTCTGGAATCCGGAACCTCCAATGTGGCCCACACGACAGTTATAGCGATGTGGTGCAAGGACTCCGGACCCACTTTGACCAGTGGATCCATGGACTGTCAGTTAACACCTTTGAGGAGCTGAGGGACCTGATGATCAAAGACCAGTTCCTGCATCTGTGCCCAGCTGAGGTCCAACAGTTCATCCTGGACCGAGAACCTGAGGATGCGGTCAAAACAGCACCAATCGCCGACAGCTATGAGGCCAACCGGAAACCCGAGGTGCGGAAGCCCGTCACCGCCCGCTGGGAGGGGGTAAGCCTGCAACCAACCCCAGTGCCCCTGCCAGCCGTCCCTCTGGAGGCACTATCCCCTTTGCCAGCGCCAGGCCTACATCAGACCCCCGCCAGTGTTTCTCCTGTAAATGGACTGGACACATCAGCGCCACCTGTCCGGAGAGGCAGAAGAACCCCCCAGCCAAGGCCTCTGGCCCAACGCCTCTGTTCTTTTGGTGGGTGGTGTGGTGGAGAGGGTTGATGACAATGTGAATGTAACGCTGGTATTGTCTGTACTTTGTTTTCCAGCGTTACTTTGCATGTCTTTGCTTTAACCCTTCTGCTCCTTTCCCCCTAACCAGCTGGGATACTGTTGTCTGTTACCTATATGGATGCTGCTCAGTTCCCAGCTCTGCTGCGTAGCCGTACTTGCGTGAGTGTCTCCCCTGCGTTGCATGACCACCCACATGTGCAGTCCCTGGCCTGATGTAGAAGCCATCCGTAGGTTGCAAAGTCCTCTGCAGTGGTGCATGACTTACTACATGTGTGGCAGCAGCCACTGTCAGGTGTCCCTCTGTGATGAGTTGTCTGGCTCTGCATAGGGGGCGCGGCCCACACCTGTCCTGCTTTTATGAGGATTGGGTGTGCACTAGAATTGCTGCTCCAGCCTATCGCTGTGAAGCAGCTCATATATAAAGTTCCCCAGCCCTGTAGGGCGTTGCCAGAGCTTTGCATTGAGTCTGCATTGAGTTCCTGAACCTAGCCGTGTGTGTGTGTGTGTTCAGCTCCTGCTCTGAGTGCGATCAGGTCTGGAGAGCTGATTCCCTTTGTCCTGTCTTGTGTTTCCGCCTATGCTGGGGGCTGAGTACCCAGATCGCCCTTCCTGGAGGCTGCATATCCAGGCCTGTTCCTGTTGTATCTTGTTCCCTGAATCCGATGCTGGATCTATCCCGGTACCTGAATGTCTGAACTGTGTCTTGTGTTTCCGCCTATGCTGGGGGCTGAGTACCCAGATCGCCCTTCCTGGAGGCTGCATATCCAGGCCTGTTCCTGTTGTATCTTGTTCCCTGAATCCCTGATCCTGGATCTATCCCGGTACCTGAATGTCTGAACTGTGTCTTGTGTTTCCGCCTATGCTAGGGGCTGAGTACCCAGATCGCCCTTCCTGGAGGCTGCATATCCAGGCCTGTTCCTGTTGTATCTTGTTCCCTGATTCCCTGATCCTGGATCTACCCTGTACCTGACTGTCTGAACTGTGTCCTCTGTGTTATGTTCCTGAAGTCCTTCTGTGTCCTGAACCTTATGCCAGTGACTGTGAATCTTTGCTATATAACCTGAGTTCATCTTGGAAGGAGGAGTCCGGTTTGTGTGCTGAGTTTCTGTTACTCTGTGCTCAGCTTCTGTGCAATTCTCGGCCAGCTCCCATTGAGCCTGGCGGGGCTTGCACCAGACCACTGAGGTTCCTTTTCAGATCGATACCAGATGTCCGGAGTCTGAGGACCGTGTCCTCCCTGATGACCACGGCCTGATGTCCGATGACCACTTCCAGATGTCCGGATCCTATCCTTCTCTGCCTGATGTCCGGTGCCTGCCGATAGTTGCCAGATGTCCGGAGTCCGATGCCAGTGTTCTGATGTTCCTGAGTTCCAGTCCGTGTTCCTGAGTTCCAGTCCGTGTTCCTGAGTTCCAGTCCGTGTTCCTGAGTTCCTGTCCGTGTTCCTGAGTTCCTGTCCGTGTTCCTGAGTTCCTGAGATCCAATCCGTGTTCCTGAGATCCAATCCGGGTTCCTGAGTTCCTGTCCGTGTTCCTGTGTCCCTGAGTTCCAATCCGTGTTCCTGATATCCTGTCCGTGTTCCTGAGTTCCTGAGATCCAATCCGTGTTCCTGATGTCCTGTCCGTGTTCCTGTGTCCCTGAGTTCCAATCCGTGTTCCTGATATCCTGTCCGTGTTCCTGAGTTCCTGAGTTCCAATCCGTGTTCCTGATGTCCTGTCTGTGTTCCTGAGTATCTGAGATCCAGTCCGTGTTCCTCATGTTCCGATGTCCTGCCGGTTCCTCCGTGGTCTACCCTGTGATGACGTCTGTCCTGGGTCAGTGTCTGATGTTCTCCTGCTGAGCTTGTGCTTTGCCTGAAGCCTGAGAGAGAGGCCGTCCTAGTATGCCCGTGCCAGATGACCCTGGACTGCATCAACCCGTGATGACCCCGCCATCTTCTGACGTTCGTCCTGGGCTGGTGTCTGATGTTCTTCTGCTGAGCCTGTGCTATGCCTGAGGCCTGAGAGAGAGGCCATACTAGTATGCCCGTGCCAGATGATCCAGGATTGCATCTACCCGTGATGACCCCGCCATCGTCTGAAGTCTGTCTGAGGTCGGTGTCTGATGTTCTCCTGCTGAGCCTGTGCTACGCCTGAGGACTGAGAGAGAGGCTGCCCAAGTATGCCCGTGCCAGATAACCCTGGACTGCATCTACCCGTGATGTCCTCCTGCATTTGTCTGTGATCCTGAGACGTGTACCCTTCTCTGATGTGCGGAATCGGGAGCCCGGCATTATGTTCTGTTTATGTACTCTGTGTTTCTTTAAGTAAACTTTATGTTTCTTCATACCTGAAGTTGTGCGGTGTTGTCTAGTCCTGCAGGTCGCCATCTTGCCCACATGCTCAGCTGCCACGGATCCCGGTCGCTGCCCTCCCCTAGTCCGGGCAGGCCCGGGTCTCCCTCCGTAGTCCAGTGGGTCCACATTCTCTTACCATCTGGGACGCATGCCTCACGTCGTCGTGGACTGGCGGCGTGGGAGCATTGGCTAGTTAGGCAAGTTATGCCATGTCCCGACGCCCCGCAGCCGTGGGAAGCGTAACAGAAAGCTCTGGCCATGGACTCCGCTGAGCATGTGTGGTCTGCAGGACTTTCTCCAAGCTCCACCTAATGTGCCAACTAGACTGCTTGGTCTCCACATGGTAAGTGGACTAGATGGCTCGATTCCCCGCTTGGTCAGCGGTTCGGACTTTTCGAGCTATGAACTCTGCTGCCATATTGTGAACTGTGGGACTTACCGCCAAACCCAAGTGAATTTTCTGGGGAATTTTTTTTTACTTGGGTCTTCAGCAGAGGGGGCCTGAGGAGGAGGATACTGTAACACTGGTATTGTCTGTACTTTGTTTTCCAGCGTTACTTTGCATGTCTTTGCTTTAACCCTTCTGCTCCTTTCCCCCTAACCAGCTGGGATACTGTTGTCTGTTACCTGTATGGATGCTGCTCAGTTCCCAGCTCTGCTGCGTAGCCGTACTTGCGTGAGTGTCTCCGTTGCGTTGCATGACCACCCACATGTGCGGTCCCTGGCCTGCTGTAGAAGCCATCCGTAGGTTGCAAAGTCCTCTGCAGTGGTGCATGACTTACTACGTGTGTGGCAGCAGCCACTGTCAGGTGTCCCTCTGTGATGAGTTGTCTGGCTCTGCATAGGGGGCGCGGCCCACACCTGTCCTGCTTTTATGAGAATTGGGTGTGCACTAGAATTGCTGCTCCAGCCTATCGCTGTGAAGCAGCTCATATATAAAGTTCCCCAGCCCTGTGGGGCGTTGCCAGAGCTTTGCATTGAGTCTGCATTGAGTTCCTGAACCTAGCCGTGTGTGTTTGTGTGTTCAGCTCCTGCTCTGTGTGCGATCAGTTCTGGAGAGCTGATTCCCTTTGTCCTGTCTTGTGTTTCCGCCTATGCTGGGGGCTGAGTACCCAGATCGCCCTTCCTGGAGGCTGCATATCCAGGCCTGTTCCTGTTGTATCTTGTTCCCTGAATCCCTGATCCTGGATCTATCCCGGTACCTGAATGTCTGAACTGTGTCTTGTGTTTCCGCCTATGCTGGGGGCTGACTACCCAGATCACCCTTCCTGGAGGCTGCATATCCAGGCCTGTTCCTGTTGTATCTTGTTCCCTGAATCCCTGATCCTGGATCTATCCCTGTACCTGAATATCTGAACTGTGTCTTGTGTTTCCGCCTATGCTGGGGGCTGAGTACCCAGATCGCCCTTCCTGGAGGCTGCACATCCAGGCCTGTTCCTGTTGTATCTTGTTCCCTGATTCCCTGATCCTGGATCTACCCTGTACCTGACTGTCTGAACTGTGTCCTCTGTGTTATGTTCCTGAAGTCCTTCTGTGTCCTGAACCTTATGCCAGTGACTGTGAATCTTTGCTATATAACCTGAGTTCATCTTGGAAGGAGGAGTCCGGTTTGTGTGCTGAGTTTCTGTTACTCTGTGCTCAGCTTCTGTGCAATTCCCGGCCAGCTCCCATTGAGCCTGGCAGGGCTTGAACCAGACCGCTGGGGTTCCTTTTCAGATCGATACCAGATGTCCGGAGTCCGAGGATCGTGTCCTCCCTGATGACCATGGCCTGATGTCCGATGACCACTTCCAGATGTCCGGATCCTATCCTTCTCTGCCTGATGTCCGGTGCCTGCCGATGGTTGCCAGATGTCCGGAGTCCGATGCCAGTGTTCTGATGTTCCTGAGTTCCAGTCCGTGTTCCTGAGTTCCAATCCGTGTTCCTGAGTTCCTGTCCGTGTTCCTGAGTTCCAATCCGTGTTCCTGAGATCCAATCCGTGTTCCTGAGTTCCTGTCCGTGTTCCTGTGTCCCTGAGTTCCAATCCGTGTTCCTGATATCCTGTCCGTGTTCCTGAGATCCAATCCGTGTTCCTGATGTCCTGTCCGTGTTCCTGTGTCCCTGAGATCCAATCCGTGTTCCTGATATCCTGTCTGTGTTCCTGAGTATCTGAGATCCAGTCCGTGTTCCTGATGTTCCGATGTCCTGCCGGTTCCTCCGTGGTCTACCCTGTGATGACGTCTGTCCGGGGTCAGTGTCTGATGTTCTCCTGCTGAGCCTGTGCTACGCCTGAGGCCTGAGAGAGAGGCCGTCCTAGTATGCCCATGCCAGATGACCCTGGACTGCATCAACCCGTGATGACCCCGCCATCGTCTGACGTTCATCCTGGGCCGGTGTCTGATGTTCTCCTGCTGAGCCTGTGCTATGCCTGAGGCCTGAGAGAGAGGCCATACTAGTATGCCCATGCCAGATGATCCTGGACTGCATCTACCCGTGATGACCCCGCCATCGTCTGAAGTCTGTCTGAGGTCAGTGTCTGATGTTCTCCTGCTGAGCCTGTGCTACGCCTGAGGCCTGAAAGAGAGGCCGCCCAAGTATGCCCGTGCCAGATAACCCTGGACTGCATCTACCCGTGATGTCCTCCTGCATTCGTCTGTGATCCTGAGACGTGTACCCTTCTCTGATGTGCGGAATCGGGAGCCCGGCATTATGTTCTGTTTATGTACTCTGTGTTTCTTTAAGTAAACTTTATGTTTCTTCATACCTGAAGTTGTGCGGTGTTGTCTAGTCCTGCAGGTCGCCATCTTGCCCACATGCTCAGCTGCCACGGATCCCGATCGCTGCCCTCCCCTAGTCCGGGCAGGCCCGGGTCTCCCTCCGTGGTCCAGTGGGTCCACATTCTCTTACCATCTGGTACGCATGCCTCATGTCGTCGTGGACTGGCGGCGTGGGAGCATTGGCTAGTTAGGCAAGCTATGCCATGTCCCGACGCCCCGCAGCCGTGGGAAGCGTAAAAGTGCAGCCCGTCCGCATGGGGGCCCGTCTTGCTACAGGCCTCAAGGACACCGGGGCTGAACGAACCCTCATCCGACCGAACTGGCGGCCCCTGAAGAGTTGATTCCGGGGAAAACCCTAACTGTCACTGGGATTGGGGGCATCCGCTGCTCCTTGCCGATGGCCCGGGTTTTCATTGACTGGGGTGCCGGGAGCGGGGTGAAGGAAGTGGGGGTGTCCGAAAACCTGCCCACTGATGTTTTATTGGGGACTGATCTGGGGAGAATGGTGGCGTACTACGTCCCTGACACCCCTCTCCAATCTGGTAATAAGGTTTACGTTAACCATGATGATGATGTTGATGATGATGGGAAACTGAATGAGTTACCTGCCAATGCTTTGCAAAGTGATTATGTAACTGATAACCTTTCTTTCCCTAGGAATGATGCTGATAGTGATGTATCTGTGCCATCTGAACCTGTTAACCCTTTCTCTGAAGTGGTAGATGTGTCCACAGGTACAGGAGCGTTCAGCCACGTCGCTCTGCGGAGTGAGACGGCTGAGGAACCCCTAGCAGGAGCAAGCGACAGTGCTCAAGGAAATAGGGAGGTGCATGGGAACCGTGAGGAAGGTGACACCATGACACTGACCAGTGCCACCGAGGAAGGTAACTGGCCCATAAGTAGCACTGCTCCTGAAGTGTTGGGGGTGGATGGGGAGGTAGACCCCATAGCAGCGCAGGCTGATGGGTCTATAGAAATCCCCAGGGAGACTGCATATGTAGCTGCTGTCACCCGCAGTCAGAGGGCCCGGATTGCAAGTAGCGCCCTGCCATCTGGACCCTCCTCCGCTACAGGAGAGACTGAACCAGAGGTGGACCCAGAGCCGGTCCCAGAGGGTCCCAGTGAGGAAGGAACCCTGACGTCACTTCTGGCTGCCTCCAGCCAGGAGTTCCAGGCCGCTCTGCACTCAGATGCGAGCCTGGAGAACTTGAGGCACCACGCCGAGACGCCCACCTCCGTGACTGATAAGGAGAGGGTGTTCTGGGAACGAGGAAGGTTGTACCGGGAGACAGTACCCGGAGATTCCCAAAAGGAGTGGTTGAGGGAAAAACAGCTGGTCGTCCCACACCAGTTCTGAGGTGAGTTGTTGCGGATTGCCCATGAGATTCCACTTGCTGGACACTTGGGGATCAGCAAAACTAAGGCACGGCTGTCTCAACACTTCTATTGGCCCAAGATGGGGACAGATGTGACTAACTACTGCCGCTCCTGTATCACCTGTCAAAGAGTGGGGAAGTCGGGGCCTGCTCTTAAGGCTCCCCTGATCCCGTTGCCAGTGATAGAGGAGCCTTTCCAGAGGATCGCGGTGGTCATTGTGGGCCCGCTCTGGAAAGCAATACATCCTTACTGTGGTAGACTACGCTACCCGGTACCTGAAGGCAGTAGCTCTGTCCTCAACTAGGGCAGATAAGGTGGCGGATGCACTGGTGACCATCTCTTCACGGGAAGGATTTCCCAGGGAGATGCTTACCGATCGAGGGACCCAATTTATGTCTCGCCTAATGGTGGGTCTCTGCAGGAAAATGCAGGTGACGCGTATGGTATCGAGTGCGTATCACCCTCAGACCAATGGTTTGTGTGAGCACTTCAACGGTACCCTCAAACAGATGCTCCGCATGCTGGTTGAGACCCAGGGACGCGATTGGGAGCGGTACCTCCCACACCTGCTATTTGCCTACAGAGAAGTCCCGCAGGCCTCGACGGGGTTCTCCCCCTTCGAGCTCCTGTATGACAGGCGAGTCCGGGGACCCCTTAGGTTGATAAGAGAATCCTGGGAAGATGAGCCAAAACCCCACGAAAGTGTCCATCGTGGATTATGTCATGCGCTTCCGCGACAAGATGCAGACCTTGACGCAGTTGGTGCATGACAACATGACGCAGGCTCAGGCTGACCAGAAGCACTGGTACGACCAGAATGCCCGGGAGTGGACCTACCAGGTGGGTCAAAAGGTGTGGGTGCTGGTCTCCGTACCAAAGGATAAGTTTCAGGCAGCCAGGGAAGGCCCGTACGTCGTGCACCAACAGCTCAACCCAGTCACCTACGTGGTCACGCTTGACCACACTCGGGGTAGGTGCAAGGCCTTTCACGTCAACATGATGAAGGCCCATCACGAACGTGAAGCCTGCGTCCTACCGGTCTGCAACCTACCCGAGGACGGGGAGGAAGACCCCCTCCTGGACATGCTGGCCCAAGCCAATGCCGATGGGTTGTCCCGGCGTGGCGAACCCGCTGAGGTGCGCATGGCGGATTACCGACAGGTCATGCCTCCTTAGCGCACTCTAAGAGGGGGAGGTGTGATGATACTGCAAGCTCCATTACTTAACGAAAAAAAGAGCATAAAAACCCGAAATTAATAAAAAAGTACAAATTTATTTAGAATGACAATATCATTTAGATCATTTATATCAATAAAATGCAGAATTTACAAAAAATGTGAAGGTCACAAACAGCAAATAAAATCTGACCAATTGAACATAACACTGGATCGGGCTCTAGAGAATATTAGTATCCCACATCTATAATGATTGTATAGGAATTATATATAGTAAAGGAACATCATATCAATGTCATATCAATCATTTGTCTTAAAAATAATCTCACCCAAATATATCCAGACAAGCGGTCAGATCGTGCTACCCCGACGCGCGTTTCGCGTGGGCTTTCTCAAGGGGCAGTGCACATGTTTGTGTGTCAAGCAAATATATATAGCGCTCATACAGCTGATCAGTGTACGGACGTAATTAGTGACGCATGTATATGACGCGCGCCGAGCCGAAAAGACGTCACCCCCTGGCCTCCAATGCAGCGGGCGCCGACTCCAGCCGCAACCATGGCAACAGGAATCACCGCTCACCACACCAAGGACGCCGGAAGCGACGCCTCAGCCCACGCTCGTCACAGACATGCGCACCATCCTGCACAATGAAACCGGTATCACAGTCATCGGCGCCTCCCCCTTTTTTTTGGTAATACAAATACACTAGTCCGGATCGCAACCTCAAATAGCAAATATAGAATAAAATGCCTTACTGATTTAGCGACACAGGTATAAATACATCATTAAGATATTATAGACTAATAACATCTATATGCCCCACAACAGATCTTTATATCAACATTCAGTTCAGTTGGATATTGAGATAATACAAACATATTAATATATTAGTAACGTGAATAATATGAACGTGAATAATATGAATCTTAATCACAATTATATATTAAAGTGACAAAGTGTAATAAACAAATATAAATAACAAACAAAACAAAATAATGTGATAAAAAAAGGAAAAAAGGATCATGAAATCCAATAAAGTGATAAGCCAATGATGACATCAAGAAGAGCACGTAACTTAAAAGACATGTTGGTTGATAGTCATTATGTGGCGAAACCGATCAACCATTTTGGAACAGGAGCACCCAGGGTGGGTTTTTACCCATGTGTTAATTGTTTGGCCTGCAATAATTTGGTTAGGGCAAAGTCATTTACCACAAGTGATAATTCTCGCGAATTCAAAATCCGTGAGTTTATCACATGTAATACCACTCATGTGGTATATTATGCCCAATGCACATGTTCTCTGACATACGTGGGTCTCACTACAAGGGAACTTCGTGTGAGGACACGTGAACATGTGAGAGACATCATGGCAGCTGCCAGTGTTGATGATTTGAGCACCCTCAAGACTATCCCTAAACATTTTAAGGAGAAACATAATTGCAATCCGAAAGATCTTAGTATCTTTGGGATTGATAGGGTTAGGCTTGGAATTAGAGGGGGAGATTACAGGCGGATTCTCGCTCAAAGAGAATGCAAATGGATTGCAACATTGGGAACCATGGTTCCCCATGGTCTTAACGAACAAATTAGCTTTGCGTCATATTTGTAAGATATGGATTTGTTTTATTATTTTGCTGTTTTAAATTCTGTTTGTGTGTTTTGTGTGTGTTTGTAATTTTATGTGATTTTTAATTTTATATACATCTGCTTATAATTTAGAATTACGGTATCCTGTGAATGGAATTGGTTCATTATTAATCGATGCCTTCGTTTGAATATCCAAATATGCCCTAATGTACTATATGAAACACTGGATCAGAATGGATTGAAACACAACAAGAATTATACTATGTATATTATCACTTTATTGGATTTCATGATCCTTTTTTTATCACATTATTTTGTTTTGTTTGTTATTTATATTTGTTTATTACACTTTGTCACTTTAATATATAATTGTGATTAAGATTCATATTATTCACGTTCATATTATTCACGTTACTAATATATTAATATGTTTGTATTATCTCAATATCCAACTGAACTGAATGTTGATATAAAGATCTGTTGTGGGGCATATAGATGTTATTAGTCTATAATATCTTAATGATGTATTTATACCTGTGTCGCTAAATCAGTAAGGCATTTTATTCTATATTTGCTATTTGAGGTTGCGATCCGGACTAGTGTATTTGTATTACCAAAAAAAAGGGGAGGCGCCGATGACTGTGATACCGGTTTCATTGTGCAGGATGGTGCGCATGTCTGTGACGAGCGTGGGCTGAGGCGTCGCTTCCGGCGTCCTTGGTGTGGTGAGCGGTGATTCCTGTTGCCATGGTTGCGGCTGGAGTCGGCGCCCGCTGCATTGGAGGCCAGGGGGTGACGTCTTTTCGGCTCGGCGCGCGTCATACACATGCGTCACTAATTACGTCCGTACACTGATCAGCTGTATGAGCGCTATATATATTTGCTTGACACACAAACATGTGCACTGCCCCTTGAGAAAGCCCACGCGAAACGCGCGTCGGGGTAGCACGATCTGACCGCTTGTCTGGATATATTTGGGTGAGATTATTTTTAAGACAAATGATTGATATGACATTGATATGATGTTCCTTTACTATATATAATTCCTATACAATCATTATAGATGTGGGATACTAATATTCTCTAGAGCCCGATCCAGTGTTATGTTCAATTGGTCAGATTTTATTTGCTGTTTGTGACCTTCACATTTTTTGTAAATTCTGCATTTTATTGATATAAATGATCTAAATGATATTGTCATTCTAAATAAATTTGTACTTTTTTATTAATTTCGGGTTTTTATGCTCTTTTTTTCGTTTTGTATATAATCTTATTTGAGTATACCCTTATTGAGGTGTTTAGTGATAACCCTTTATTCTGGTAATTTTTCTAAAAAGCTCCATTACTTGTGCTGTTCTAGAACTTTCCACATAGAACAACGACCCCCATCGTTTTGCCAGTCAGAGCAAAGCCACCCCCCTCTTCCCCCCTTGTGCCTGCAGTTCTCGGCAATTCACTGTTTGAACGAACAGCTCGCTCTATACCTTTAACCCCCACCTCAGGAATTCTTCAGGAATTTCCTTTGTCTCCCAAACCCCGCAGGATGATCCCATAGCCATTATGAGAATTCATTCTTTTAGTCATAACACGGTGTGAGCTTACGTTAGAAACACGAAAGCTATGGTTTTGAATCAGGCGTCCATCAGGCGTCGATCCCGTGGTACTGGTGAACCCGTAACTCCAACAGAACCAGAGAAATGGAATTCTCGGATGCACCATGAACTATCTCACCCAAGTTTGGGCTCATTTGAACAGTCATTTCAAAGTAAGATCACTGATAGGTCTGCCATTATTCTGCTAGGTTCACAGGATGAGGTATGGTCCTTATGATCTTCCAGAGCTTCAAACTAGAACTTCCAGCCCGGGGAGGTGGCCAGAAAACCATCCCCTTTTGTGAGGTCACCAACCCACATGTATAAGTCTTGCCCCTAGTCCCCCTATTCATTCCAGGCTGTGATGACGTGACTAACAGATCTGCAAATGAACTATGACGTGTGGCTCCTCCCCCAGCCTGTCTTGCCTGTAACTGCCTAAGTACCATGTAAGTTTTCACCTTTAATCCTGTTTTATTTTAACTGTATTGTACATAATTGTATTGTCTCAGCTTGTTACCTCTTTTTTATATTGTATAAACACTGCCTGCATCTTAGGAATAAACCTATAAAATTATTAGTTTGTTTCTCCTGCTCTATAAACGATTTTGCACGCGCCTGAAGTACTACGCTACTGATTTGGGGTTGCTATGGACCCTCTTGATAAATTGTTCATTAAGTAAATCGTAACTGGTGGCAGCTAAAGGAAGGGGTGTAAAGTGTTGAACTATTGGGTGGCGTTGGCAGTGACGGAGCGGGTTTTATAAGTGTATTGCCTGGCTGCGGCTCGGAGTAATTATAATTCCCTCACTGCAGCGTGCCCAATAGCCAGCACATATCCAAGTGGCCTGTCTGGCGACTAATTATCCTAGGTGCAGTTCCCTGACTGACCTGAGGGTAAGGGGGGCGCCAGAGAGCTGCAAGTTCCTAAGTGGAAGTGGGATAATTATAAATCCCTGCAGATTATTGGGTCGGACGGCAGCAGCCGTCGTGTGTGTGCCGCATTTTCGCCACATTTGTGGCAACGGAGAGATCACAAGCCATGATACCCCGGGCTACCGTGTGGTGGACCGTGTGCCGTTCATCACAGATACCCTCCTGGGCACCTTACAGCTGTAGGGTTCTGTGTGCCACACCTTCTATTTACATACTATGGATGCTAGGGGTCGATATTGACTTTTTTACTGCAGAAAAATTTGGAAAGACGGAAATGTTTCTTATCTGTCCAGCTGCAGAGACAGAAGAGTAGCGTGGCCTGAAAGTCACTTGTGAGGTTGAGGTATCACCTGCTGGTGACCTCCGGTTACATGCCCTATACAAGACCACACTAGTAAAATCGTCTGGTGCTGACCCCCGGCAACATGCCCTATACAAGACCCCCTAGTAATATCAGCTGCTGATAACCCCCGGCGACATGCCATATACAAGACCCCCTAGTAATATAGACTGCTGCTGATCCCCGACGACATGCCCTATACAAGATCCCCCCAAGTAATATTGGCTGCTGCTGACCCCCCGGCTACATGCCCTATACAAGACCCCCCTAGTAATATCGGCTGCTGCTGACCCCTGGCGACATGCCCTATACAAGACCCCCCTAGTAATATCGACTGCTGCTGATCCCCGACGACATGCCCTATACAAGACCCCCCCAAGTAATATCGGCTGCTGCTGACCTCCGGTGACATGCCCTATACAAGACCCCCCCTAGTAATATCGGCTGCTGCTGACCCCCGGTTACATGCTCTAAACAAGACCCCCACAATTAATATCGGCTGCTGATGACCCCCAACGACATGCCCTATACAAGATCCCCCTAGTAATATCGGCTGCTGCTGACCCCTGGTTACATGCCCTATACAAGACCCACTAGTAATATCAGCTGCTGCTGACCCCCGGTTACATGCCCTATACAAGACCCCCACAATTAATATCGGCTGCTGCTGATCCCCAACGACATGCCCTATATGAGACCCCCCCAGTAATATCGACTGCTGATAACCCCCAGCGACATACCCTATACAAGACCCCCCCCCAAGTAATATCGGCTGCTGCTGACCTCCGGCGACATGCCCTATACAAGACCCCCCTAGTAATATCGGCTGCTGCTGACACCCGGCAACATGCCCTATACAAGACCCCCCCTAGTAATATCGGCTGCTGCTTGCCCCCGGTGACATGCCCTATACAAGACCCCCCCAGTAATATCGACTGCTGATAACCCCCGGTGACATACCCTATACAAGACCCCCCCAAGTAATATTGGCTGCTGCTGGCCCCCAGTGACATGCCCTATACAAGACCCCTCCAGTAATATCGACTGCTGATAACCCCTGGTGACATACCCTATACAAGACCCCCCCAAGTAATATCGGCTGCTGCTGATCCCCGGTGACATACCCTATACAAGACCCCCCCAGTAATATTGGCTGCTGCTGACCTCCGGTTACATGCCCTATACAAGACCCCCGTAGTAATATCGGCTGCTGCTGGCCCCCAGTGACATGCCCTATACAAGACCCCCCTAGTAATAACCCACGCACTGGATCTGGTGACGCTGGAGGCAGCTTTTATTTTACATTATTGTCAGACAGAATATAATCTTCATCTTCATAATCCGGACATGATGCTGCACTCCGACCTCCGGCCTCCAGGGGCGCCACTCATCTCCAGAGGAAATCAGTCACTGACCGTCAGCTGAGACATAAAGAAAACAAGATCAGAAAACAACCAAATAATGGGGGATGGAGGGCACAAGATCCAAACCCGGGCACCAGGAGGTAAGAGGGGCTCATCCCTCTAATACAGAGGAACAACCAACTAACGGGGGACGGAGGGAGCGATATCCATACCCCGGCACCAGGAGGTAAGAGGGGCTCATCCCCCTAATACAGAGGAAACAACCAACTAATGGGGGACGGAGGGAGCGATATCCATACCCCGGCACCAGGAGGTAAGAGGGGCTCATCCCCCTAATACAGAGGAAACAACCAACTAATGGGGGACGGAGAGAGCGAGATCCAAACCCAGGCACCGGGAGGTAAGAGGGGCTCATCCCCCTAATACAGAGGAAACAACCAACTAATGGGGGGGCGGAGGGAGCGAGATCCAAACCCGGGCACCGGGAGGTAAGAGTGGCTCATCCCCCTAATACAGAGGAAACAACCAACTAATGAGGGACGGAGGGAGCGAGATCTGGACCCCGGCACCAGGAGGCAAGAGGGGCTCATCCCTGTTATGAATGTGCTGGAGATGGTTTCTGAGCAGAGGCTCCCTCTGGTGGTTACAGACAGTACTGAACCTTTCAGCGAGGAATGGCAATCTGGGATCACGGACTGGTCTGATATAAGGGAGGTTCCCTCCCATGATGGTTGCCGGTGATCAATTGTTCTAGTCTCAATTATGGTTCCTGGTTCATTTGGAAGTTTGCTGAGTCTTGCCTGCATCTTTTGCTATCAGATAAGATATTTTCTGCTTTTATTTTTGTGCTTGCTTTTTGGATTGTTCCCTGCACTTCTGTGGAGTTCAGCCAGGTCCCCTCCGGGGGCTTGTGCTCCTTTCAGTTTATCTGGAGCCACTGTTGTTTGTTCATTTGCTTTTTCCTGTTTTTTCAGTGGCTGCGGCTTAGTTTTGTTACACCAGAGATCTGATTAGGTGGTAGAGATCGTGTGATCTCAGGTGTTTTTGCAATCAGAAGAGTTGGTATTTTTTAGGGTTTTTTTTGGATTGCAGTGAGTATCCTTTCCTGTACTTTTCTGTCTAGACAGATTGGGCCCCAGCGTTTGCTCATTCTATTTTCTGTCTGTGTCTGTTGTTATGATTTGGTAGCTGAGGAGAGCAGGCAAAAACGGCAATACACCAGAGAGGTTGGAATCTACTGGATTGCAGTACCCTGACTAACCACCACAACTAAAGGCAGCCGTGGAGCGTTCCTAAGTTGGTCCTAGACGCCTCGTCACAGCATGAGAGGTTAACTACACCTAAAGATAGAAAGAGGAAAGCTATCTGCCCCGGAGCAGATCCCCAAAGAACATAGGAAGCCCCCAAACATGTAATGGCGGTTAGACAAGAGGAAATACAGACACAGACAGAAAATAGTATGAGCAAACGTTGGGGCCCAATCTTCCTAGAAAGAAAAGGATAGGAAGGACACTTACTGCAATCCAAAAAACCCTAAAAAATACCAACTCTACTAATTGCAAAAACACCTGAGATCACACGACCTCTACCACCTAAATTAGTTCTCTGGTGTAACAAAACTAAGCCGCAGCCACTGAAAAAACTGGAAAAGGCAAACGAACAAACAACAGAGGCTCAGATAAACTGAGAGGAGCACAAGCCCCCGGAGGGGACCCGGCTGACCTCCACAGAAGTGCAGGGAACAATGCAAAAAGCAAGCACAAAAATAAAAGCAGAAAATATCTTATCTGATAGCAGAAGATGCATGCAAGACTCAGCAAGCTTCAAAGTGAACCAGGTACCACAGTTGAGACAAAAACAATTGATCACCGGCAAACATGATGGGAGGGAACCTCCCTTATATAAGACCAGTCTGTAACTCCTGATTGCCAATCTTCACAATCTTCATTGAATGGTTCAGTACTGTTTGTAACCACCAGAGGGAGCTCCTGCTCAGAATTCATTTCTAACACATTCACAACAGTACCCCCCCCCATTGAGGAGGGGTCACCGAACCCTCATTTGGGCAACCAGGTCGGTCAGGATGAGCTCTGTGATATGCACGGATCAGTCTCCTAGCATGGATGTCCGAAGCAAACACCCAAGAATTGTCCTCCTGACCATAACCTCTCCACTTAACCAAATACTGGAGTTTCCGTCTAGAAAAACGAGAATCCAATATTTTCTCAACCACATACTCCAGATTGCCCTCAACCAAAACAGGGTCAGGAGGTGCAGCCATAGGAACCACTGGCTCGACAAACCTCTTCAATAAGGACTTGTGGAACACGTTATGGATCTTAAATGTCCCTGGAAGAAGTAAACAAAAGGAAACAGGATTAAGAATCTCCATGATCATATAAGGTCCAATGAACCTAGGCTTAAACTTAGGAGATGCAACTCTCATAGGGATATTTCTTGAGGACAACCAGACCAAGTCCCCCACTTCAAACCGAGGACCATCAGTCCTATGCCGGTTGGCAAACCGCTGGGCCCTCTCCTGAGAGAGGGACAACCTCTCCACTACCTGGTCCCAAATCTGCTGCATACGCTCCACAACAGAGTCAACACCTGGACAGACAGAAGCCTCCGTCTATCCCGAAGAAAATCGAGGGTGAAACCCAAAATTGCAGAAAAATGGAGACATCAAAGTGGCAGAGCTAGCCCTATTATTAAGAGCAAACTCAGCCAAAGGCAAAAAAGAGACCCAGTCATCTTGATCAGCAGACACAAAGCATCTCAGATAAGTCTCCAATGTCTGGTTTGTTCTCTGAGTTTGTCCATTGGTCTGAGGATGAAAAGATGAGGAGAAAGACAATTGAACACCAGGTTTAGAACAAAAAGTCCTCCAAAATCTGGAAACAAACTGGACTCCTCTGTCAGAGACAATGTTCTCAAGAATGCCGTGTAACCGAACCACGTGCTGAAGGAACAAAGGCACCAATTCGGAGGAGGAAGGCAACTTAGGTAATGGCACAAAATGTATCATTTTGGAAAACCTATCACAAATCACCCACATAACAGTCATTCTTTGAGAAACAGGGAGATCGGAAATGAAATCCATAGAGATATGGGTCCATGGTCTCTTGGGCACAGGCAATGGCATCAACAAACCACTAGAGCGAGAGCAAGGGTTGGAGCGAGATCAAGACCCGCAGGACTGCACAAATTCCCTGACGACACGAGACAAAGTAGGCCACCAAAAGGACCGACTAACCAAGTCTCTGGTACCAAAAATTCCGGGATGACCGGCCAACGCGGAACAATGAATCTCAGACATCACACTCTTTTTCCACCGGTCTGGGACAAACAATTTCCCAATAGGGCAGCGCTCGGGTTTATCCTCCTGACACCCTTCCAGAGCCAGTCTCAAATTGGGAGATGGCGGAAAGAACTACACCCTCTTTCAAAATAACAGTAGGATCAGATAACTCAGGAGAGTCTGCAAGGAAACTCCTCGAGAGGGCATCCGCCTTAATATTCTTAGTGCCAGGAAGAAAAGAAACCACAAAATTAAAACGTGTGAAAAACAAGGCCCACCTGGCCTGTCTAGGATTAAGTCGCTTGGCTGATTCCAGATAAACCAGATTCTTATGGTCCGTGAGGACTACCACCTGATGTTTGGCTCCTTCCAGCCAATGTCTCCACTCTTCAAAAGCCCACTTCATGGCCAATAACTCCCAATCACCCACGTCATAATTGCGTTCAGTTGGAGAAAATTTTCGAGAGAAAAAGGCACAAGGGTTACTTTTAGAGGTCTCTGGATCTCTTTGGGACAAAACGGCACCTGCCCCAATTTCAGAGGCATCAACCTCCACCTGAAATGGCAGAGAAACATCAGGCTGCCGTAGAACAGGAGCAGAAGTGAATCTCTGCTTAAGTTCCTGAAACGCAGAGACTGCCACAGGAGGCCAATTCACCACATCAGAACCCTTTTTGGTCAAATCAGTCAATGGTTTAACAATAGCAGAGAAATTACAAATAAATTTACGATAAAAATTGGCAAAACCCAAGAATCTCTGAAGAGCCTTTAATGAAGTAGGTTGGACCCAATCACAGATGGCCTGAACCTTGACCGGGTCCATTTCAATAACAGATGGGGACAAAATGAATCCCAGAAATGAGATCCTCTGTACGCCAAAAAGACACTTTAATCCCTTCACATACAGAGCATTCTCTCTCAAAATCTGGAACACAGTCCGAACATGTTTCACATGAGAGTCCCAATCATTGGAAAAAATCAAGATATCATGCAAATAAACAATCAGAAATTTATCCACAAAATCCCTGAAAATGTCATTCATGAAGGACTGGAAGACAGAAGGAGCATTAGTGAGCCCAAAGGGCATCACTAGGTACTCAAAATGCCCCTCTGGGGTATTAAATGCCGTCTTCCATTCATCCCCATGCTTAATGCGAATAAGGTTATACGCCCCCCTGAGGTCAAGCTTGGTAAACCAAGTAGCACTTTTCACCCTGGAAAACAGGTCAGAAATCAAGGGTAACGGATATTGATATTTCACAGTGATATTGTTCAAGAGACGATAATCAATACACGGCCTCAATGAACCATGCTTCTTGGCCACAAAGAAAAAACCGGCACCCAAGGGTGAAGAGGATGGTCTGATATGACCCTTCTCCAATGACTCCTTGATATAAGACCGCATAGCGTCATGTTCAGGTACAGACAAGTTAAAAAGGCGACCTTTAGGGAATTTACTACCAGGCACTAATTCAATAGCGCAGTCATAGCTCCTATGGGGGGGCAAGGATGCAGATTTACTTTCGCTAAACACATCAGAAAAATCAGTCAAAAAGTCAGGAACATCCTGAGCCTGGGGAGAGGCAGAAAAAACAGGATTGTTGGCATTAACAAATTGGCAGCCCCAACTGGTTACAGACACAGATTTCCAATCCAAAACAGGATTATGAGACTGTAACCAAGGGAAACCTAGTACAATAATGTCATGCAGATTATACAGCACCAAAAATTTGCAACTCTCCTGATGATCAGGTTCAACCCTCATTATCACCTGAGTAGAGAACTGGGGTTTATTCTCAGCCAAAGGGGTAAAATCAATCCCCAGTAGGGGAATAGACTTCCGTAGGGGTATCAAGGGAAACCCACACTGTTTAGCAAAATCAAAATCCATCAGGTTAATAGCTGCTCCCGAATCAGCAAAAGCCTGAGCAGAAAATGTGGACAGGGAGCAAATCAGGGTAACAGTCAACAGAAATTTAGTCTGAACACTACCCAAGACAACTGAGCGTGCAAAACGTCTTCCCCGCTTAGGGCAGACTGAAATAGCATGAGAGGCGTCACCACAGTAGAAACATAACCCATTGCGTTTTGGAAACTCATGACGCTGTGCCCCAGAAGCCACTCTATCACACTGCATGGGTTTAGAAGCTGGTTCACAAGGCAACACTATTCCACGCATACCTCTACGCTCACGCAAACGTCTGTCAATTTGAATCGCTAATGACATAGAATCATTGAGACCAGAGGGAGCAGGGAAACCCACCATAACATCTTTTACATTCTCTGACAGACCCTTCCGAAAAAGGGCTGCCAAAGCATCATCATTCCATTTGGTCAGGACTGCCCACTTTCAGAATTTCTGACAGTATAACTCAGCGTCCTCAAGCCCCTGATTTAATGCCAACAAGGTTTTTTCAGCTTGATCAGTGACATTAGGTTCATCGTACAATAACCCCAGAGCCAGAAAAAATGCATCAACATTACTCAAAACAGGATCCCAGGTGTCAGGGAAAAAGCCCAATCCTGAGGATCGCCGCGCAGGAGAGAGATGACAATTTGAACCTGCTGTGCTGCGTTCCCTGAGGACTTAGGTTTTAAGGCAAAAAAACAACTTACAGTTGTTTTTGAAATTCAGAAATTTAGCCCGATCCCCCAAAAACAAATCTGGCATGGGAATCCTAGGTTCCACAACTGGCAACCCAGCAAGATAGGTAGCAATACTCCGAACCTCAGTGGCAAGCTGATCCACACGACCAGACAACTGTGCAAGCTCCATTGAGAGAAAAAAAAATCCTCCTCAGCACCCAGAGAAAAAGAGGGAAAAAAATGCAACAAACAGGGGAAAAAAAATCTCTGACAACTCTGACAACTTTTTTTTTTTTCTCTTTCCACACTATTTTTCCCTTCTGTGAGTACCATAATATTTTCAGTTTGGGCCAGTGATACTGTTATGTTTTGGTAGCTGAGGAGAATAAGCAAAAATGGCAATACACCAGAGAGGCTGGAACCTATTGGATTGCAGTAACCTGAACTATCCACACAACTAGAGGTAGCCATGGAGCGTTCCTACGTTGATCCTAGATGCCTCGTCACAGCCTGAGAGATAACTACACCTAAAGGCAGAAAGATGAAAGCTATATGCCCCGGAGCAGATCCCCAAAGAAAATAGGAAGCCCCAAACATGTAATGGCGGTTAGACAAGAAGAAGCACGGACTGTTGTGAATGTGTTAGAAATGAATTCTGAGCAGGAGCTCCCTCTGGTGGTTACAAACAGTACTGAACCATTCAATGAAGATTGTGAAGATTGGCAATCAGGAGTTACAGACTGGTCTTATATAAGGGAGGTTCCCTCCCATCAATTGTTCTTGTCTCAACTGTGGTTCCTGGTTCACTTTGAAGCTTGCTGAGTCTTGCCTGCATCTTCTGCTATCAGATAAGATATTTTCTGCTTTTATTTTTGTGCTTGCTTTTTGCATTGTTCCCTGCACTTCTGTGGAGGTCAGCCGGGTCCCTCCGGGGGCTTGTGCTCCTCTCAGTTTATCTGAGCCTCTGTTGTTTGTTCGTTTGCCTTTTCCAGTTTTTTCAGTGGCTGCGGCTTAGTTTTGTTACACCAGAGAACTAATTTAGGTGGTAGAGGTCGTGTGATCTCAGGTGTTTTTGCAATTAGTAGAGTTGGTATTTTTTAGGGTTTTTTGGATTGCAGTAAGTGTCCTTCCTATCCTTTTCTTTCTAGGAAGATTGGGCCCCAACGTTTGCTCATACTATTTTCTGTCTGTGTCTGTATTTCCTCTTGTCTAACCGCCATTACATGTTTGGGGGTTTCCTATGTAAGTTGTTTTTTGCCTTAAAGCATAAGTCCTCAGGGAACGCAGCACAGCAGGTTCAAATTGTCATCTCTCTCCTGCGCGGCGATCCTCAGGATT
>JARQOD010003361.1:0-65811 GCA_033576555.1 Oophaga sylvatica | reverse complement strand
ACTTGTTTTTAACGGTGATGGCGTTAAGACCCCTGTAATCAATACACGGACGCAATTCTCCGTTTTTCTTCTGCACAAAGAAAAATCCCGCCCCTGCCGGTGACACCGACTTCCTAATAAACCCTCTTGCCAGGTTCTCCTGAATATATTGCGACATGGCCTCTGTCTCAGGAAGAGAGAGGGGATAGACCCTTCCCCGAGGAGGTTCTGTGACAGGCAAGAGGTCGATAGGACAGTCATAGGGACGATGAGGCGGAAGAGTCTCCGCAGCCTTCTTGGAGAACACGTCTGCATATGACCAGTAGTGCTTGGGAAGTGGAGTAAGATCTGCGGGTAACTCCGTAGTGGTAACCTGAACGCAACTCCTGACACATCTGCCTCTACATGCATCACTCCAACCCAGTATCCTACCCGAAGTCCACTCTATATGTGGGGAGTGGAAAGGGTGCCAAGGTATACCTAGTAGGATCTCGTCTATTCCCTCGGGAAGGACGAGTAGGGAAATAAGTTCCTGATGGGAAGGAGATACAGACAATGCAAGTGGAACAGTCTGGTGTGTAATTTGTAAGGGCAATGTCGACCCATTCACTACCCGGACAGTCACTGATTTGTCAAGCGCCACCAGAGGTATTGCATGACGGCGAGCAAAGCTAGAGGACATGAAATTCCCCTCTGCTCCTGAGTCCACGCAAAGGTCGGCGGTGAGAATGGAAGTACCAACAGTGATTGTCCCTTTAAGTGTCATCTTGGAGGAAAATGACGCTGTCTCTAGTGAACCTCCTCCTAGGGCCACTAGACGCGATCGCTTCCCCGATCGCTGTGGACATTTGTTGGCATAGTGTCCTGTCTGCTGACAACGGTTACAGACCACGGATACTCGGACGGACCGAGACTTAGGTCCTGCATGAGGAACTTCTGTGGCCTTTTGGGGTTCGGACGCCAGATCGGGAAATTCGAGAGGTTTGGCAAAGGTGGGAGCCAACCGAAACCTCTGCCTACACTGGGCCCGCTCCAACCTCCGCTCGTGAAAACGGAGGTCAATTCGGGTAGATATGGAGATAAGCTTTTCCAGTGTGGCGGGAATCTCCCTGGTAGCCAAAGCGTCTTTAACATGGTCAGCCAGTCCTCGCCAGTAGATTGGAATAAGAACTTTATCAGACCAATCTAGCTCAGAAGCTAGAGTCCAAAACTGGACGGAAAACAGACTGACCAAAGACGAACCCTGTGCCAATGCCAGCAGTTGTAGCGCCGCATCGTGGGTGACCTGAGGTCCTAAAAAGACCTTTTTAAGAGCCTCCAAGAAACGAGGAGCACTCCGCACCACACGATCGTCGCGCTCCCACAGCGGCGTTGCCCACTCCAACGCTTTGCCCGAGAGTAGAGAAAGTACAAAACCCACTTGTGCCCGATCCGTGGGAAAAATGTGCAGCCAGAAGCTCGAGCTGTATAGAGCACTGACTCACGAATCCCAGACATTGCTTGCTATCACCGGCAAACTTGTCAGGAAGCGGGAGGTGGGATAATGTAGGGGCAGAGGTGGCAGAAGACAAAGTGGCTGCAGCCACGCTAGCAGCCTGAACAGCGACTGCGGTAACATCCACAGCTGAGGTTGTGCGCTCAAGAGCCGCCAACCTACCCTCCAGCTGCTGGATGTACTGCGATAGACACTGTTCATCCGCCATTTTACTAGCCAGACCCTGGCGCTAATATTATGTTAAGGGTCTGCGGAACGCACCAAATATATAAAGTAGAGAGGTGCGTTCGCAGCCCGGGGTCCACCGTGCAAGCGGAGCCTGCTGCTAGTAGAAATGGCACGAGAAGCAAACTCTGTTATCCCGCAGAGTCGCCAACATAAACGCCGTAATGCGCTGTGGCAATAAGTGCAAACTCTGTTACTCCACAGAGCCGCTAGAAGGAGAGCTGCAGCGCTATATGGCGATGTGTGCACACTCACTAGACACAACTGAGTGGCAAAGAAAACACGCTAGGGCGCTGTCTAGCGTTGAAAGCGAACCCTGTTACGTCACAGGGCCGCTGAGAAAAAGTACTGTGTCTTGTCAGGCTCTCAGGTACACAGTTAAGTGCTACGCGTTCATAAAGCGTGATCATGTGCTAATGTCCTCGCGGGAGTCACCCGCAATCTATGGCGTCTGAACGCCAGACCCTGAATACGGCAATCAAAACTCGTCACCGGTTATGCCGGTAATCTAGGGCATCTAGGACACCGACCCTGACCAGCTACCATACCAAACTCCTCACCGATTAAGTCGGTATTCTAGTGGCTTATTTCAGCCGGGTCCCTATCCACACATACACATGACCACACTGGCGCATAGCATACAATGATTGATATTAGCACATGGCGGCCCAGCCATGCTACCCTTTTATAGCAACAGCTACAGGACCTTCCAGGAACAAGGACCAATGAGAAGCTGTTACAAACAAACGTAGCTACATGACCTTCCTGGCGGACCAATAGGAGCCGCTGCAGCACCTGAACATGTGACCCCCGATCTCCAATGAGAGATCTCACTCTGGGCATGCTCAGATGGGAAAACGCGGGACTTTGTCTCAAAGACGACTGCTCCAGCACTGGCTATAATAGCAGATCCAGGAAAGGCAGCAGCAAGTCACTGCACAGTAGAGGAGTGGGCAAGACGCCTGGACCGACGTCTCTGCTGAGCAGGCTCCACTGCGGCCGGAGATGAATGGGAGACCGCAGCGGGACGGGTTCGAGACTCCCCTTGTGCAGCAGCAGGAAATCGAACCCTAACACTCTCAGGCTCAGTATGGATTACACAAGAATATAATAAGATGAAAAAGGGGTACTGTATCAAAAGATACCAGGTATATATAGTATAGTGAAATTATTGCAAATCTCCGTATATATTTCAGGAGGCAGACACAGATGCTCTCAGGCTCAGTTTGGATTACATAAGAATATAATAAGAAGAAAAAGGGGTACTGTATCACCATATACCAGGTATATATAGTATAGTGAAAATATTCTAAATCTCCGTATATATTTCAGGAGTCACACACAGAAGCTCTCAGGCTCAGTATGGATTTCACAAAAATATAAAAAGATGAAAAAGGGGTACTGTATCACCAGATACCAGGTATATATAGCATAGTGAAATTATTGGAAATCTCAGTATATATTTCAGAAGGCAGACACAGACGCTCTCAGGGTCAGTATGGATTACACAAGAATATAATAAGAAAAAGGGGTACTGTATCACCAGATACCAGGTATATATAGTATAGTGAAAATATTTTAAATCTAAGTATATATTTCAGGAGGCAGACACAGACGCTCTCAGGCTCAGCATGAATTACACAATAATATAAAAAGATGAAAAAGGGGTACTGTATCACCAGATATCAGGTATATATAGTATAGTGAAAATATTGTAAATCTCCGTATATATTTCAGGAGTCAGACACACGCGCTCTCAATCTCAGTATGGATTAGACAAGAATATAAAAAGCTGAAACAGGGTACTGTATCACCAGATACCAGGTGTTTATAGTATAGTGAAAATATTCTAAATCTGCATATAAATTTCAGGAGGCAGACAGACGCTCTCAGGCTCAGTATGGATTACACTATAATATAAAAAGATGAAAAAGGAGTACTGTATCACCAGATACCAGATATATACAGTATAGTGAAAATATTGGAAATCTCCGTATATATTTCAGGAGGCAGACAAATACGCTCACAGGCTCAGTATAGATTAGACAAGAATATTAAAAGCAGATTGGCAAGAAATAATCACACATGTGGGCCAATGTTCCAGGTGTCAATGATGCAATTAGAGTGGTGGGGGAAGGAGGACTTTCTGCCAAAAAGGGTACTGTATCACAAGCGTACAGCTGTATACAGTCTAGGGGTCATTGTAAATCTCCGTATATATTTCCGGAGTAACAGACAGACGCTCACAGGCTCAGTATGGATTAGACCACAATATGAAAAGCTGAAAAAGAGTACTGTATCACGAGATACCAGGTTTGTATAGTATAGAGAAAATATTGTAAATCTCCGTATATATTTCCGGAGTAACAGACAGACACTCACAGGCTCACTATGGATTAGACAGGAATATAAAAAGTAGAAAAAGGGTATTGCATTAGAAGCGTACAGCTGTATACAGTGTTGGGGTAATTTAAAATCTCCATATATATTTCCTGAGACAGACACACTCTCATAGGCTCAGTATGGGTTACACCAAAATATAAAAAGTTGAAAACGTGTACTGTATCAGAAGCGTACAGCTGTATACAGTGTTGGGGTCATTTTAAATCTCCGTAAATATTTCCTGAGTCAGACACAGACTCTCACAGGCTCAGTATGGATTACACCAGAATATAAAAAGTTGAAAAAGTGTACTGTATCAGAAGCGTACAGCTATATACAGTGTTGGGGTAATTTTAAATCTCCGTAAATATTTCCTGAGTCAGACCCAGACTTTCCCAGGCTCAGTATGGATTACACCAGAATATAACAATTTGAAAAAGTGTACTGTATCAGAAGCGTACAGCTGTATACAGTGTTGGAGTAATTTTAAATCTCCGTATATATTTCCTGAGTCAGACGCAGACTCTCACAGGCTCAGTATGGATTAGACCACAATATGAAAAGCTGAAAAAGAATACTGTATCACCAGATACCAGGTTTATATAGTATAGTGAAAATATTGTAAATCTCCATATATATTTAAGGAGTCAGACAAAGACACTCACAGGCTCACCATGGATTAGACAGGAATATAAAAAGTAGAAAAAGGGTAATGTGTTGTGTTTCGGTAGCTGAGGAGGACAGGAACAACAGCAGGGCAGCAGAACACCTGAGATGTTGGTAACTGATGGGTTGCAGATTCCTAAACTAACGACACAACTAGAGGTAGCCGTGGAGCGTTCCTACGATGATCCTAGACGCCTCGTCACAGCCTGAGAGATAACTACACCTAAAGGCAGAAAGATGAAAGCTATCTGCCCCGGAGCAGATCCCCAAAGAAAATAGGAAGCCCCCAAACATATAATGGCGGTTAGACAAGATGAAGACACAAACATAGGCAGAAAATAGATTGAGCAAACGCTGGGGCCACAAGCTGACTAAATAGGATAGGATAGGAGAGATTACTTTCTGCAACCCAGAAAACCCTACAAAAATCCAACAATACTGATTACAAAAATACTGAGATCACACGATCTCGCCACCCGCTAAATCAGATCTCAGTGTGAACAAAACCAAGCTGCAGCCGCTGAAAAAACAGGAAAAAGCAAATGAGCAAATAACAGTGGCTGCAGATAAACTGAGAGGAGCTCAGGCCCCAGGAGGGGACCTGGCTGACCTCCACAAAAGTGCAGAAAACAATGCAAAAAGCAAGCACAAAAAGAAAAGCAAAAAATATCTTATCTGAAAGCAGGAGATGCAGGCAAGACTCCAGCAAACTTCCAAATGAACCAGGAACCACAATTGAGACAAGAACAATTGATTACCGGCAACCATCATGGGAGGGAACCTCCCTTATATCAGACCAGTCAGTGAACCCAGATTGTCATTCTTCGCTGAAAGGTTCAGTACTGTCTGTAACCACCAGAGGGAGCCTCTGCTCAGAAACAATCTCTAGCACATTCATAACAGTACCCCCCCTTGAGGAGGGGTCACCGAACCCTCACTTGTGCAACCAGGCCGATCAGGATGATCTCGGTGATAGGCACGGATCAGTCTCCTAGCATGGATGTCCGAAACAAACAACCAAGAATTGTCCTCCTGACCATAACCTCTCCACTTAACCAAATACTGGAGTTTCTGTCTAGAAAAACGAGAATCCAATATTTTCTCAACCACATACTCCAGATTGCCCTCAACAAAAACAGGGTCAGGAGGCGCAGCCATAGGAACCACTGGCTCGACAAACCTCTTCAATAAGGACTTGTGGAACACGTTATGGATCTTAAATGTCCCTGGAAGAAGCAAACGAAGGAAACAGGATTAAGAATCTCCATGATCTTATAAGGTCCAATGAACCTGGGCTTAAACTTTGGAGATGCAACCCTCATAGGGATATTTCTTGAGGACAACCAAACCAAGTCTCCCACTTTAAACCGAGGACCATCAGTCCTATGCCGGTTGGCAAACCGTTGGGCCTTCTCCTGAGAGAGAGACAACCTCTCCACTACCTGGTCCCAAATCTGCTGCATTCGCTCCACAACAGAGTCAACACCCGGACAGACAGAAGCCTCCGCCTGTCCCGAAGAAAATCGAGGGTGAAACCCAAACTTGCAGAAAAATGGAGACATCAAGGTGGCAGAGCTAGCCCTATTATTAAGAGCAAACTCAGCCAAAGGCAAAAAAGAGACCCAGTCATCTTGATCAGCAGACACAAAACATCTCAAATAAGTCTCCAAGGTCTGATTTTTTCTCTCGGTTTGTCCATTGGTCTGAGGATGAAAAGCAGAGGAGAAAGATAATTGAACACCAAGTTTAGAACAAAATGTCCTCCAAAATCTGGAAACAAACTGGACTCCTCTGTCAGACACAATGTTCTCCGGAATGCCATGTAACCGAACCACGTGCTGAAGGAACAAAGGCACCAATTCGGAGGAGGAAGGTAACTTAGGTAATGGCACAAGATGCATCATCTTGGAAAACCTATCACAGATTACCCAGATAACGGTCATTCTCTGAGAAACAGGGAGGTTGGAAATAAAATCCATAGAGATATGGGTCCATGGCCTCTTGGGCACAGGTAATGGCATTAACAAACCACTAGAGCGAGAGCAAGGCTTGGAGCGAGAGCAAGTCCCACAGGACTGCACAAATTCCCTGACGTCACGAGACAAAGTAGGCCACCAAAAGGACTTACTCACCAAGTCTCTGGTACCAAAAATCCTGGGATGACCAGCCAACGCGGAACAATGAATCTCAGACATCACACTCTTCTTCCACTGGTCTGGGACAAACAATTTCCCAATAGGGCAGTGCTCAGGTTTATCCTCCTGACACACTTCCAAGGTCAGTCTCAAATTAGGCGAGATGGCGGAAAGAACTACACCATCTTTCAAAATAACAGTAGGATCTGATAACTCAGGAGAGTCCGCAAAGAAACTCCTCGAGAGGGCATCCGCCTTAACATTCTTAGTGCCAGGAAGAAAAGAAACCACAAAATTAAAACGTGTGAAAAACAAGGCCCACCTGGCCTGTTTAGGATTAAGTCGCTTGGCTGATTCAAGATAAACCAGATTCTTATGGTCCGTGAGGACCACCACCTGATGTTTGGCTCCTTCCAGCCAATGTCTCCACTCTTCAAAGGCCCACTTCATGGCCAATAACTCCCGATTACCCACGTCATAATTACGTTCAGTTGGAGAAAATTTTTGAGAGAAAAAGGCACAAGGGTTACTCTTAGAGGTCTCTGGATCTCTTTGGGACAAAACGGCACCTGCCCCAATTTCAGAGGCATCAACCTCCACCTGAAACGGTAGCAAAACATCAGGCTGCCGTAGAACAGGAGCAGAAGTGAATCTCTGCTAAGTTCCTGAAACGCAGAGACTGCCTCAGGAGGCCAATTCACCACATCAGAACCCTTTTTGGTCAAAATCAGTCAATGGTTTAACAATACCGGAGAAATTACCAATATATTTACGATAAAAATTGGCAAAACCCAAAAATCTCTGAAGAGGCTTTAATGAAGTAGGTTGGACCCAATCACAGATGGCCTGAACCTTGACCGGGTCCATTTCAATAACAGACGGAGACAAAATGAATCCAGAAATGAGACCTTCTGTATGCCAAAAAGACACTTTGATCCCTTCACATACAGTGCATTCTCTCTCAAAATCTGGAACACAGACCGAACATGTTTCACATGAGAGTCCCAGTCATTGAAAAAAATCAAGATATCATCCAAATAAACAATCAGAAATTTATCCACAAAATCCCTGAAAATATCATTCATGAAGGATTGGAAGACGGAAGGAGCATTAGTGAGCCCAAAGGGCATCACTAGGTACTCAAAATTCCCCTCTGGGGTATTAAACGCCGTCTTCCATTCATCCCCGTGCTTAATGCGAATAAGGTTATACGCCCCCTGAGGTCAAGCTTGGTAAACCAACTAGCACTTTTCACCCTGGAAAACAGGTCAGAAATCAAGAGTAACGGATATTGATACTTCACAGTGATCTTATTCAAGAAACGATAATCAATACACGGCCTCATTGAACCATCCTTTTTGGCCACGAAGAAAAAACCGGCACCCAAGGGTGAAGAGGATGGTCTGATATGACCCTTCTCCAATGACTCCTTGATATAAGATCACATAGCATCGTGTTCAGGTACAGACAAGTTAGAAAGGCGACCTTTAGGAAATTTACTACCAGGCACTAATTCAATAGCGCAATCGTAGCTCCTGTGAGGGGGCAAAAAAGCAGATTTACTTTCACTAAATACATCCAAAAAATCAATCAAAAAGTCAGGAACATCCTGAGACTTGGGAGAGGCAAAAAAAACAGGAGTGTTGGCATTAACACATTGGCAGCCCCAACTGGTCACAGACACAGATTTCCAATCCAAAACAGGATTATGAGACTGTAACCAAGGGAAACCTAGTACAATAATGTCATGCAGATTATACAGCACCAGAAATTTGCAACTCTCCTGATGATCTGGTTCAACCCTCATTATCACCTGAGTAGAAAACTGGGGTTTATTCTCCGCCAAAGGGGTAGAATCAATGCCCAGTAGGGGAATAGACTTCCGCAGAGGTATCATGGGAAACCCACAACGTTTGGCAAAGTCAAAATTCATCAGGTTAATAGCTGCTCCTGAATCAACAAAAGCCTGAGCAGAAAATGTGGACAGGGAGCAAATTAGGGTAACAGTCAACAGAAATTTAGTCTGAACACTACCCAAGACAACTGAGCGTGCAAAACGTCTTCCCCGCTTAGGGCAGACTGAAATAGCATGAGAGGCATCAGCACAGTAGAAACATAACCCATTGCGCTTTCGAAACTCATGACGCTGTGCCCCAGAAGTCACTCTATCACACTGCATGGGCTCAGAAGCTGTCTCACAAGGCAACACTATCTCACGCATACCTCTTTGCTCATGCAAACGTCTGTCAATTTGAATAGCCAATGACATAGAATCATTGAAACCAGAGGGAGCAGGGAATCCCACCATAACATACTTTACATTTTCTGACAGCCCCTTCCGAAAAGGGCTGCCAAAGCATCATCATTCCATTTGGTCAGGACTGCCCACTTTCGGAATTTCTGACAGTACAACTCAGCGTCTTCAAGACCCTGATTTAATGCCAACAAGGTTTTTTCAGCTTGATCAGTGACATTAGGTTCATCGTACAATAACCCCAGAGCCAGAAAAAATGCATCAATATCATTCAAAACAGGATCCCCAGGTGTCAGGGAAAAAGCCCAATCCTGAGGATTGCCGCGCAGGAGAGAGATGACAATTTGAACATGCTGTGCTGCGTTCCCTGAGGACTTAGGCTTTAAGGCAAAAAACAACTTACAGTTATTTTTGAAATTCAGAAATTTAGCCCGATCCCCAAAAACAAATCTGGCATGGGAATCCTAGGTTCCACAACCGGCAACCTAGCAAGATAGGTAGCAATACTCCGAACCTCAGTGGCAAGCTGATCCACACGACCAGACAACTGTGCAAACTCCATTGAAAGAAAAAAAAATCCTCCTCAGCACCCAGAGAAAAAGAGGGAAAAAAATGCAACAGACAGAAAAAAAAAAATCTCTGACAACTCTGACAACTTTTTTTTTTCCACACTAGTTCTCCCTTCTGTGAGTACTGTATAATTTTCAGTTATGGCCGGTGATACTGTTGTGTTTCGGTAGCTGAGGAGGATAAGAACAACAGCAGGGCAGCAGAGCACCTGAGATGTTGGTAACTGATGGGTTGCAGATTCCTAAACTAACGACACAACTAGAGGTAGCTGTGGAGCGTTCCTACGTTGATCTTAGACGCCTCGTCACAGCCTGAGAGATAACTACACCTAAAGGCAGAAAGATGAAAGCTATCTGCCCCGGAGCAGATCCCCAAAGAAAATAGGAAGCCCCCAAACATATAATGGTGGTTAGACAAGATGAAGACACAAACATAGGCAGAAAATAGATTGAGCAAACGCTGGGGCCACAAGCTGACTAAATAGGATAGGAGAGGAGATATTACTTTCTGCAACCCAGAAAACCCTACAAAAATCCAACAATTCTGATTACAAAAATACTGAGATCACACGATCTCGCCACCCGCTAAATCAGATCTCAGTGTGAACAAAACCAAGCTGCAGCCGCTGAAAAAACAGGAAAAAGCAAATGAGCAAATAACAGTGGCTGCAGATAAACTGAGAGGAGCTCAGGCCCCAGGAGGGGACCTGGCTGACCTCCACAAAAGTGCAGAAAACAATGCAAAAAGCAAGCACAAAAAGAAAAGCAAAAAATATCTTATCTGAAAGCAGGAGATGCAGGCAAGACTCCAGCAAACTTCCAAATGAACCAGGAACCACAATTGAGACAAGATCAATTGATCACCGGCAACCATCATGGGAGGGAACCTCCCTTATATCAGACCAGTCAGTGAACCCAGATTGCCATTCTTCGCTGAAAGGTTCAGTACTGTCTGTAACCACCAGAGGGAGCCTCTGCTCAGAAACCATCTCTAACACATTCATAACAGTAATGCATTAGATGCGTACAGCTGTATACAGTGTTGGGGTAATTTAAAATCTTCATATATAATTCCTGAGTCAGACACAGACTCTCACAGGCTCAGTATGGATTACACCAGAATATAAAAAGTAGAAAAAGGGTAATGCCTTACAAGCGTACAGCTGTATACAGTGTTGGGGTAATTTTAAATCTCCGTATATATTTCCTGAGTCAGACCCAGAATCTCACAGGCTCAGTATGGATTAGACCACAATATGAAAAGCTGAAAAAGAGTACTGTATCACCAGATACCAGGTTTATATAGTACAGTGAAAATATTATAAATCTTCGTATATAATTCCTGAGTCAGACACAGACTCTCACAGGCTCAGTATGGATTACACCAGAATATAAAAAGTAGAAAAAGGGTAATGCATTAGAAGAGTACAGCTGTATACAGTGTTGGGGTAATTTAAAATCTCCGTATCTAATTCCTGAGTCAGACACAGACACTCACAGGCTCAGTATGGATTACACCAGAATATAAAAAGTAGAAAAAGAGTAATGTATCAGAAGCGTACAGCTGTATACAGTATTGGGGTAATTATAAATCTCCGTATATATTTCCTGAGTCAGACCCAGACTTTCACAGGCTCAATATGGATTACACTAGAATATAACAAGTTGAAAAAGTATACTGTATCAGAAGCGTACAGCTGTATACAGTGTTGGGTAATTTTAAATCTCTGTATATATTTCCTGAGTCAGACACAGACTTTCACAGGCTCAGCATGGATTACACCAAAATATAAAAAGTTGAAAAAGTGTACTGTATCAGAAGCGTACAGCAGTATACAGTGTTGGGGTAATTTTAAATCTCCGTATATATTTCCTGAGTCAGACCCAGAATCTCACAGGCTCAATATGGATTAGACCACAACATGAAAAGCTGAAAAAGAGTACTGTATCACCAGATACCAGGTTTAAATAGTATGGTGAAAATATTGTAATTCTCCGTATATATTTCAGGAGTCAGACAAAGACGCTCAGAGGCTCACTATGAATTAGACAGAAATATAAAAGTAGAAATAGGTAATGCATTAGAAGCGTACAGCTGTATACAGTGTTGTGGTAATTTAAAATCTCCGTATATAATTCCTGAGTCAGACACAGACTCTCACAGGTACATTATGGATTACACCAGAATATAAAAAGTAGAAAAGGGTAATGTATCAGAAGCGTACAGCTGTATACAGTGGTGTGGTAATTTTTAATCTCCGTATATATTTCCTGAGTCAGACACAGACTCTCACAGGCTCAGTATGGATTACACCAGAATATAAAAAGTAGAAAAAGTGTACTGTGTCAGAAGCGTACAGCTGTATACAGTATTGGGGTAATTTTAAATCTCCGTATATATTTCCTGAGTCAGACGCAGACTCTCACAGACTCAGTATGGATTAGACCACAATATGAAAAGCTGAAAAAGAGTACTGTTTATATAGTATAGTGAAAATATTGTAAATCTCAGTATATATTTCAGGAGTCAGACAAAGACACTCACAGGCTCAGTATGGATTACACTAGAATATAAAAAGTTGAAAAAGTGTACTGTATTAGAAGCGTACAGCTGTATACAGTGTTGGGGTAATGTTTATATCTCCGTATATATTTCCGGAGTAACAGACAGACTCTCACAGACTCAATATGGATCACAGCAAAATATAAAAAGCAGATCCGCAAGAATTAATCACAGATGTGGGCCAATGTTCCAGGTGTCAATGATGCTCTTAGAGTAGTGGGTTGGAGGAGAACTTTCTGGCAAAAAGGGTACTGTATCAGCAGATACCAGGTATATATAGTATAGTAAAAATATTATAAATCTCTGTTGTGAATAGGCTGGAAGTGAGTTCTGAGCAGAAGCTCCCTCTGGTGGTTACAAACGGTACTGGACTGTCCAGTGAAGATTGTGAGGATTGGGAATCAGGTGTTACTGACTGATCGTATATAAGGGAGTCGCCTTCCCATCAGGGTTGCCGGTGATCAATTGTTCTGGTCTCAATCCTTGATTCCTGTTTCCTTGGTAGCCTGCTGTGTCGTGTCTGAATCTCCTGCTTACACATAAGACATTTTCTTCTTTTTGTTTTTGTGCTTGATTTTTGCATTTTGTCCTGCACTTCTGTGGGGGCCTTCAGGGTCCCCTCGGGGGGCTTTTGCCCTCTCAGTTCAGTTCAGCCACTGATGTTTGTACATTTGCTTTTTCCAGTTTTTTCAGTGGCTGCTGTTTTGTTTTTGGTTACACCAGAGAACTAATTTAGGTGGTAGAGGTCGTGTGATCTCAGGTGTTTTTGAAATTAGTAGAGCTGGTGCTTTTCAGGGTTTTTTGAGATTGCAGTAAGTGCCCTTCCTATCCTTTTCTATTTAGTAAGTTTGGGCCCCAACGTTTGCTCATACTATTTTCTGTCTGTGTCAGTATTTCTTCTTGTCTAACCGCCATTACATGTTTGGGGGCTTTCTATGTTCTTTGGGGATCTGCTCCGGGGCAGATAGCTTTCCTCTTTCTATCGTTAGGTGTAGTTAGTTTCTCAGGCTGTGATGAGGCTTCTAGGACCAACGTAGGAACGCTCCACGGCTGCCTCTAGTTGTGGTGGTTAGTCAGGGTACTGCAATCTCATAGTTTCCAACTGCTCTGGTGTATTTCCTTTTTTGCCTGCCCTCCTCAGCTACCAAATCATAACAGTATCACCGGCCAAAACTAAAAATTATATGGTACTCACAGAAGGGAAAAATATTGTGGAAAGAAAAAGTTGTCAGAGTTGTCAGAGATGTTTTTTTTTTTTTTTTCTGTTTGTTGCATTTTTTTTCCCTCTGTATCTCTGGGTGCTGAGGAGGATTTTTTTTCTCTCTCAATGGAGTTTGCACAGTTGTCTGGCCGTGTGGATCAGCTTGCCACTGAGGTTCGGAGTATTGCTACCTATCTTGCTAGGTTGCCTGTTGTGGAACCTAGGATTCCCATGCCAGATTTGTTTTTAGGGGATCGAGCTAAGTTTCTGAATTTCAAAAATAACTGTAAATTGTTTTTTGCCTTAAAATCTAAGTCCTCAGGGAACGCAGCGCAGCAGGTTCAAATTATCATCTCTCTCCTGCGCGGCGACCCTCAGGATTGGGCGTTTTCCCTGACACCTGGGGATCCTGTTTTGAGTGATGTTGATGCGTTTTTTCAGGCTTTGGGGTTATTGTACGATGAGCCTAATGTCACTGATCAAGCTGAAAAAACTTTGTTGGCATTAAGTCAGGGGCTTGAGGACGCTGAGTTGTACTGTCAGAGATTCCGTAGGTGGCAGTCCTGACCAAATGGAATGACGACGCTTTGGCAGCTCTTTTTCGGAAGGGACTGTCAGATAATGTAAAGGATGTTATGGTGGGATTCCCTGTTCCCTCTGGTCTCAATGATTCTATGTCATTAGCGATTCAAATTGACAGACGTTTGCGTGAGCGGAAAGGTATGCGTGGAATAATGTTGCCTTGTGAACCTGCTTCTGAATCCATGCAGTGTGATAGAGTGGTTTCTGGGGCACAGCGTCATGAATTTCGAAAGCGCAATGGGTTATGTTTCTACTGTGGTGATGCCTCTCATGCTATTTCAGTCTGCCCTAAGCGGGGAAGACGTTTTGCACGCTCAGTTGTCTTGGGTAGTGTTCAGACTCAGTTTTTATTAACTGTTACCCTGATAAGCTCTCTGTCCTCATTTTCTGCTCAGGCTTTTGTTGATTCTGGAGCAGCTATTAACCTGATGGATTTTGATTTTGCTAAACGTTGTGGGTTTCCCTTGATACCCCTACGGAAGTCTATTCCCCTACTGGGGATCGATTCTACCCTTTGGCTGAGAATAAACCTCAGTTCTCTACTCAGGTGATAATGAGGGTAGACCCTGATCATCAGGAGAGTTGCAAATTTTTGGTTCTGTATAATCTGCATGACATTATCGTACTGGGTTTCCCTTGGTTACAGTCTCATAATCCTGTTTTGGATTGGAAATCTGTGTCTGTTACCAGTTGGGGCTGCCAATGTGTTAATACCAACACTCCTGTTTTTTCTGCCTCCCCCAGGCTCAGGATGTTCCTGACTTTTTGATTGATTTTTCTGATGTGTTTAGCGAAAGTAAATCTGCATCCTTACCTCCCCATAGGAGCTATGACCTCGCTATTGAATTAGTGCCTGGTAGTAAATTCCCTAAAGGTTGCCTTTTTAACTTGTCTGTACCTAAACATGACGCTATGCGGTCTTATATCAAGGAGTCATTGGAGAAGGGTCATATCAGACCATCCTCTTCACCCTTAGGTGCCGGTTTTTTCTTTGTGGCCAAAAAGGATGGTTCATTAAGGCCGTGTATTGATTATCGTCTCTTGAACAATATTACTGTGAAATATCAATATCCTTTACCCTTGATCTCTGATCTGTTTTCCAGGGTGAAAAACGCTACTTGGTTTACCAAGCTTGACCTCAGGGGGGCATATAACCTTATTCGCATTAAGCACGGGGATGAATGGAAGACGGCATTTAATACCCCTGAAGGGCATTTTGAGTACCTTGTGATGCCCTTTGGGCTCACTAATGCTCCTTCTGTCTTCCAGTCCTTCATGAATGACATTTTCAGGGATTTTGTGGATAAATTTCTGATTGTTTATTTGGATGATATCTTGATTTTTTCCAATGACTGGGACTCTCATGTAAAACATGTTCGGACTGTGTTCCAGATTTTGAGAGAGAATGCTCTGTATGTGAAGGGATCAAAGTTTCTTTTTGGCGTTCAGAGGATCTCATTTCTGGGATTCATTTTGTCCCCATCTGTTATTGAAATGGACCCGGTCAAAGTTCAGGCCATCTGTGATTGGGTCCAACCTACTTCATTAAAGGCTCTTCAAAGATTCTTGGGTTTTGCCAATTTTTATCGTAAATTTATTGGTAATTTCTCTGTTATTGTTAAACCATTAACTGATTTGACCAAGAAGGGTTCTGATGTGGTGAATTGGCCTCCTGAGGCAGTCTCTGCATTTCAGGAACTTAAGCAGAGATTCACTTCTGCTCCTGTTCTACGGCAGCCTGATGTTTCTCTACCATTTCAGGTGGAGGTTGATGCCTCTGAAATTGGGGCAGGTGCCGTTTTGTCCCAAAGAGATCCAGAGACCTCTAAAAGTAACCCTTGTGCCTTTTTCTCTCAAAAATTTTCTCCCACTGAACGTAATTATGACGTGGGTAATCGGGAGTTATTAGCCATGAAGTGGGCTTTTGAAGAGTGGAGACATTGGCTGGAGGGAGCCAAACATCAGGTGGTGGTCCTTACGGACCATAAGAATCTGGTTTATCTGGAATCTGCCAAGCGACTTAATCCTAGACAGGCCAAGTGGGCCTGTGTTTTTCACACGTTTTAATTTTGTGGTTTCATTTCTTCCTGGCACTAAAAATGTTAAGGCGGATGCCCTCTCGAGGAGTTTCCAGGCGGACTCTCCTGAGTTATCTGATCCTTCTGTTATTTTGAAAGAGGGTGTAGTTCTTTCCGCCATCTCGCCCAATTTGAGACTGGCTCTGGAGGGGTGTCAGGAGGATAAGCCCGAGCGCTGCCCTGTTGGAAAATTGTTTGTCCCGGACCAGTGGAAAAAGAGTGTAATGTCTGAGATTCATTGTTCCGCGTTGGCCGGTCATCCCGGAATTTTTGGTACCAGAGACTTGGTTAGTCAGTCCTTTTGGTGGTCTACCTTGTGTCGTGATGTCTGGGAGTTTGTGCAGTCCTGCGGGACTTGCTCTCGCTCCAAGCCTTGCTCTCGTTCTAGTGGTTTGTTGATGCCATTACCTGTGCCCAAGAGACCATGGACCCATATCTCTATGTATTTCATTTCCGACCTCCCTGTTTCTCAGAGAATGACCGTCATCTGGGTGATTTGCGATAGGTTTTCCAAGATGATACATCTTGTGCCATTACCTAAGTTGCCTTCCTCCTCTGAATTGGTGCCTTTGTTCCTTCAGCACGTGGTTCGTTTACACGGCATTCCTGAGAACATTGTGTCTGACAGAGGAGTCCAGTTTGTTTCCAGATTTTGGAGGACCTTTTGTTCTAAAATTGGTGCTCAATTGTCTTTCTCCTCGGCGTTTCATCCTCAGACCAATGGTCAAACTGAGAGAACAAACCAGACATTGGAGACTTATCTAAGATGCTTTGTGTCTGCTGATCAGGATGACTGGGTCTCTTTTTTGCCTTTGGCTGAGTTTGCTCTTAATAATAGGGCTAGCTCTGCCACTTTGATGTCTCCATTTTTCTGTAATTCTGGGTTTCACCCTCGATTTTCTTCAGGACAGACGGAGGCTTCTGTCTGTCCAGGTGTTGACTCTGTTGTGGAGCGTATGCAACAGATTTGGGACCAGATAGTGGAGAGGTTGTCCCTCTCTCAGGAGAGGGCCCAGCGGTTTACTAACCGGCATAGGACTGATGGTCCTCGGTTTAAAGTGGGGGACTTGGTCTGGTTGTCCTCAAGAAATATTCCTATGAGAGTGGCATCTCCTAAATTTAAGCCTAGGTTCATTGGACCTTATAAGATCACGGAGATTCTTAATCCTGTTTCTTTTCGTTTGCTTCTTCCAGGGACATTTAAGATCCATAACGTGTTCCACAAGTCCTTGTTGAAGAGGTTTGTTGAGCCAGTGGTTCCTGCTGCTGTGCCTCCTGACCCTGTTTTGGTTGAGGGCAATCTGGAGTATGTGGTTGAGAAAATATTGAATTCTCGTTTTTCTAGACGGAAACTCCAGTATTTGGTTAAATGGAGAGGTTATGGTCAGGAAGACAATTCTTGGGTGTTTGCTTCGGACATCCATGCTAGGAGACTCATCCGTGCGTATCATAGAACTCATCCTGACCGACCTGGTTGCTCAAATGAGGGTTCGGTGACCCCTCCTCAAGGGGGGGGTACTGTTGTGAATAGGCTGGAAGTGAGTTCTGAGCAGAAGCTCCCTCTGGTGGTTACAAACGGTACTGGACTGTCCAGTGAAGATTGTGAGGATTGGGAATCAGGTGTTACTGACTGATCTTATATAAGGGAGTCGCCTTCCCATCAGGGTTGCCGGTGATCAATTGTTCTGGTCTCAATCCTTGATTCCTGTTTCCTTGGTAGCCTGCTGTGTCGTGTCTGAATCTCCTGCTAACAGATAAGACATTTTCTTCTTTTTGTTTTTGTGCTTGATTTTTGCATTTTGTCCTGCACTTCTGTGGGGGCCTTCAGGGTCCCCTCGGGGGCTTTTGCCCTCTCAGTTCAGTTCAGCCACTGATGTTTGTACATTTGCTTCTTCCAGTTTTTTCAGTGGCTGCTGTTTTGTTTTTGGTTACACCAGAGAACTAATTTAGGTGGTAGAGGTCGTGTGATCTCAGGTGTTTTTGAAATTAGTAGAGTTGGTGCTTTTCAGGGTTTTTTGAGATTGCAGTAAGTTCCCTTCCTATCCTTTTCTATTTAGTAAGTTTGGGCCCCAACGTTTGCTCATACTATTTTCTGTCTGTGTCAGTATTTCTTCTTGTCTAACCGCCATTACATGTTTGGGGGCTTTCTATGTTCTTTGGGGATCTGCTCCGGGGCAGATAGCTTTCCTCTTTCTATCTTTAGGTGTAGTTAGTTTCTCAGGCTGTGACGAGGCGTCTAGGACCAATGTAGGAACGCTCCACGGCTGCCTCTAGTTGTGGTGGTAAGTTAGGGTACTGCAATCTCATAGTTTCCAACTGCTCTGGTGTATTTCCTTTTTTGCCTGCTCTCCTCAGCTACCAAATCATAACAAATCTCCATATATATTTCAGGAGGCAGACACAGACGCTCTTAGGCTCAGTTTGGATTACACGAGAATATAAAAAGTAGAAAAAGGGAAATGCATCGGAAGAGTACAACTGTATACAGTGTTGGGGTAATTTTAAATATCCGTATATATTTCCAGAGTCAGACACAGACTCTCACAGGCTCAGTATGGATTACACCAGAATATAAAAAGTAGAAAAAGGATAATGTATTAGAAGCGTACAGCTGTATACAGCGTTGGGGTACTTTTAAATCTTCGTATATATTTCAGTATCAGTAAACTAGTCCAGACTCTCCGCTACAAGAAACTAGATGGATACAAGTACACACTGAAAGTAGAGTGATTGCAGAAATTTGGGAATTCCTAATCAAGGTAAAACCTCCCGGTAGAATTCTCAGAGGCGATGCTGACCCTCAATTACTTTATCTGTGGAGACAGCGAGATCGGCTCTTTGTGAAGAAAGGGTTGCTGTATCGCAGTAGCGTCGATCCCATCACCGTAGGCGATTCTATTGGATTGGCATAAGAGGAGACATTGAAAAATGGTGCCAGGAATGTCACACGTCTGTGACTAGTAAAACTGTGAAAGCTGATCAGAAAGCACCACTGCATCCGATTGTGAGTCGATGTCCATTAGAAATGGTAGCCATTGATCATCTGAAGGTAGAGCTCAACAGGACAAGCCATAGCTACGTCTTAACCATCATCGAATAGTTCACCAAATTTGTAGTGGCTGTCCCTGTTAAGGATTTAACTGCCCAGACTCCACAACGGTGGAGCAGGGAGAGGTAAGTATTGCAAGTGCTGGGGCCCTGAGCTAGCAGGTGGGGCCGACTCGTGGGCAAAGGCACTGGCACAGGGCCCCTCATAGTACGGCGGTGTGTCTGACAGCGAGTGGGGCCCCCCACCGTCAGAGACATTTTTTTGTACTATGAGGGGCTCTGTGCCAGGTCCGTCGCCCACGAGTCGGCCCTCCCCCACCTGCTCAGGGAATCGGCACTTGCCCGGGTGCGCCAGGTGCTGACGCTGGCCCTGGGAGGGGGATATTTGTAGGTTTTGTAGTCCGTCCATGCTTGCAAGTGCATGTTCATTAAATGTCTAAGCATGCAACTAGTATTCAAATGTCTGAGATTTTTACCTCGGCTAAAGGTCCTTCCGCACTTCTTACAGATAACCTTTGCCTCATCAATAGGATTTTGGTCAAAAAAGTGCCACACTGGACTATTCCTACTATGGTATAAATTTTCAAGGCTTGCACGCTGTGCTAATTTGACCATCTGGCCAAGCTGTCCTGCAACTCTTTTTGTTTTTTTAACACCTTTTTAGACTACTAAGGGCCTGAGAGATAACCGCTGCTGCGATGTCGATGCCTGCTGCAGATCCTTCTCCTCTTCTGAGCTATTGCCAGCGACACCCTCTTCACCAATGGATGCCAATCCAGGTCAACAACTTGGTCATCCATCACCTCCTCTTCATTTTCATCTGCACCTTCCTCTGTGTCACCGTGTTAGGTGGTATAGTATGCGGGATGGGGCACCTGAGTTTCATCAGGGTCAGATTCTGGCTCAGTAGACTGCGAGGGAAATGTAGTGCTCTGGGTGAATGTACCAGCAGAATCATCTAGCAGTGGCTGTGCATCAGTGCTCTCCATCTCTGATTCATGTTGGACTGGGGAATTCAGGATTTGAATTGATAACCCAGGCAAGGTATGTGAAAAGAGCTCCATGGAGTAATCTGAAGTGTGGGCTGCCTCATCCTTCACTTTTGGTGGGGTGAAGCACACAAGGCAAGGTGTTGTTCCTGACCAGGAGCCTGCACTGACGACTCAGTGCTTGCATTTTTAGAACCTTCAGAAGAGGAGGCGATAGTCCTGGAGGCTGTTTCGGCAATGTAAGCCAAAACCTGTTCCTGATGCTCCGACGTTAAAAGCAGTTTACCTACTCCCAGTAAAGGTAGCCTTCCAGACCTTCTTGAGCCAGACGATGACGCCGGCTCAACACCTCCTGCTTTAGGTGATATTGTGTTTATGGCACTTCCAGCAGATGCACCACCACCACCATCAGTGCCAGATGGCCCCCACGCCCACGTCCGCGGCCTCTTCCACCTACTTCCTCATTTTTGTGAAAATGTACCCAAAATACCAGCAGATATATGGTACTGTATCAGAAGTGTACAGCTGTACACAGTCTAGGGATAATTGTAAATCTCCATATATATTTCAGGAGTCACACACAGATGCTCTCTGTCTCAGTATGGATTGCACCAGATTATAAAAAGTAGAAAAAGGGTAATGTATTAGAAGCGTACAGCTGTATACAGTGTAGGGGTAATTGTAAATCTCCGTATATTTTTCCAGAGTCAGACACAGGCTCTCACAGGCTCAGTTTGGATCACACCAGAATATAAAAAGTAGAAAAAGGGTTGTTAGAGGTCAAGTTCCCGTTTCTGCACAAGGGGAATCTCGAGCCATCCCTGCTGCGGTCTCCCATCCGTCTCCGGCTGCAGTGGACTCTGCTCAGCTTAGACGTCGGTCCCAGCGTCTCGCCCAGTCTAACAGTGGACAGAGGGTTACTGCTGCCTCTCCAGGCTCTGCTATTGTGGCCAGTACTGGTTAGCGGCGAGCAGACGTCTTTAGGACAAAGTCCTTGTTTTCTCCTTCTGAGCATGCCCAGGGTGAGATCTCTCATTGGAGATCAGGGGTCACATGCTCAGGTACTGCAGCAGCTCCTATTGGTCCGCCAGGAAGGTCCTGTGACTACTGGTGTTCTGGAACAGTTTCATTGGTCCTTGTTTCTGGCAGGTCCTGTAGCTGTTACTTTAAAAGGGTGGCATGGCTGGGCCGCCATGCGCTAATATCAATCGTTATATGCTTTGCGCCAGTGTGGTCATGCGTGTGTGTGGTTAGGGCCCGGCTGAAATAAGCCCCTAGAATACCGACTTAATCGGTGAGGAGTTTGGTATGCTAGCTGGTCAGGGTCGGTGTCCTAGATGCCCTAGATTACCGGCATAACCGGTGAGGAGTTTGATTGCCGTATTCAGGGCCTGGCGTTCAGACGCCATAGATTGCGGCTGACTCCCGCGAGGACATTAGCGCATGATCACGTTCTATGTTCGCTTAGCAGTCAACTGTGTACCTGGGTGCCTGACAGGACACAGAAGTTTGTCTCAGCGGCTCTGTGACGTAACAGGGTTCGCTTTCAACGCTAGACAGCGCCCTAGCGTGTTTATTTTGCGACTCAGTGGTGTTAAGTGAGTTCGCACACATCGCCATATAGCGCTGCGGCACTCCTTCTAGCGGCTCTGTGGAATAACAGAGTTCGCACATATTGCCACAGCGCGTTACGGCGTTTATTTTGGTGACTCTGCGTGATAACAGAGTTCGCTTCTTGCGCCATTTCACTAGCAGCAGGCTCCGCCTGCACGGTGGACCCCGGGCTGCGAACGCACCTCTCTACATCATATATTTGGTGCGTTCCGCAGACCCTAACAAGGGTAATGTATCAGAAGCGTACAGCTGTATACAGTGTTGGGGTAATTTTTAAATCTCTGTATATATTTCCGGAATAAAAGACAGACTCTCTAAGACTCAGTATGGATCACACCAGAATATAAAAAGCAGATCAGCAAGAAATATCACACATGTGGGCCAATGTTCCAGGTGTCAGTGATGCACTTAGAGTGGTGGGTGGAGGAGGACTTTCTGGCATAAAGGGTACTGTATCACCAGAAACCAGGTATATATAGTATTGTGAAAATATTCTAAATCTCCGTATATATTTCAGGAGGCAGACACAGACGCTCTCAAGCTCAGTATGGATTACACAAGTATATAAAAATATGAAAAAGGGGTACTGTATCAAAACATACCAGGTATATATAGTATAGTGACATTATTGCAAATTTAGGTATATATATCAGGAGGCAGACACAGATGCTGTCAGGCTCAGTATGGATTACACAAGAATATAATAAGAAGAAAAAGGGGTACTGTATTACCATATACTAGGTATATATAGTATAGTGAAAATATTCTAAATCTCCGTATATATTTCAGGTGTCACACACAGACGCTCTCAGGCTCAGTATGGATTTCACAAGAATATAAAAAGATGAAAAAGGGGCATTGTATCACCAGATACCAGGTATATAGAGTATAGTGAAATTATTGGAAATCTCAGTATATATTTCAGGAGGCAGACACAGACGCTCTCAGGGTCAGTATGGATAACACAAGAATATAATAAGAAGTAAAAGGGGTACTGTATCACCAGATACCAGGCATATATAGTATAGTGAAAATATTGTTAATCTAATAATATATTTCAGGAGGCAGACACAGACGCTCTCAGGCTCAGTATGGATTACACAATAATATAAAAAAGATAAAAAGGGGTACTGTATCACCAGATACCAGGTATATATAGTATAGTTAAAATATTGTAAATCTCCGTATATATTTCATAAGTCAGACACACACGCTCTCAGGCTCAGTATGGATTAGACAAGAATATAAAAAGCTGAAACAGGGTACTGTATCACCAGATACCAGGTGTATATAGTATAGTGAAAATATTTTAAATTTCCGTATATATTTCAGGAGGCAGAAAGACGCTTTTAGGCTCAGTATGGATTACAAAATAATATAAAAAGATGAAAAAGGGGTACTGTATCACCGGATACCAGGTATATACAGTATAATGAAAATATTGGAAATCTCCGTAAATATTTCAGGAGGCAGACAAATACGCTCACTGGCTCAGTATGGATTAGACAAGAATATAAAAAGCAGATTGGCAAGAAATAATCACACATGTGGGCCAATGTTCCAGGTGTTAATGATGCACTTAGAGTGGTGGGGAAGGAAGACTTTTTGCCAAAAAGGGTACTGTATCACAAGCGTACAACTCTATACAGTGTAGGTGTAATTGTAAACTCCGAATTTAATTCCGGAGTAACAGACAGACGCTCAAAGACTCAGAATGGATTAGACCAGAATATAAAAAGTAGAAAAAGGGTAATGTATTAGAAGCGTACAGCTATATACATTGTTGGGGTACATATTAAATGTCCGTATATATTTCCGGAGTAGCAGACAGACGCTCACAGGCTCAGTACGAATTAGACCAGAATATAAAAAGCTGAAACAGGGTATTGTATCACCAGATAGCAGGTGTATATAGTATAATGAAAATATTGAAAATCTCCGTATATATTTCGGAGTCAGACACAGACGCTCACAGGCTAAGTTTGGATTACACAAGAATATAATAAGATGAAAAAGGGGTACTGTCTCACCAGATACCAGGTATATGTAGTATAGTGAAATTATTGGAAATCTCAGTATATATTTCAGGAGGCAGACAAAGACGCTCACAGGCTAAGTATGGATTACACGAGAATATAAAAAGTAGAAAAAAGGTAATGTATTAGAAGTGTACACCTGTATACAGTGCTGGGGTAATTTTAAATCTCCGTATATTTTTCCATAGTCAGACACAGACTCTCCCAGGCTCAGTATGGATTACACCAGAATATAAAAAGTAGAAAAAGGGTAATGTATTAGAAGCGTACAGCTATATACAGTCTAGGGGTAATTGTAAATCTCCGTATATATTTCCGGAGTAACAGGACAGACGCTTAGGCTGGAGTCACACACAACCACAAAAAATCGGTCCGTTTTAGACGGTCGATTGTCGGATCAAAATGCAAACATCACACATCCTTCTGGCATCCGATTTTCCTTCAAAGATGCGATTTAATCGCATGTGTGTGTACCTTGTAACATCCGATTTTCATCCGACTTGCGAGATTTTCTCGCAGGCTTGCAAAACTGACATATAATGGATCCAAAAGAATAGTATTTAAATGCCAAAAGAAAGAATAGATATATACACATAGAGCACACATATATATATATATATATATATATATATATATGTCATTGTGACATATATATATACATATATTTATAATTCTTACACTTCTACATACTGTTATAGCCGCTAATTCAATTGCCGGCTTCAGTGAAATCACAGAAGCCGACATGAAATGATACATGGTTTCCACACATTTAACCATGTAATTTCATGTATTTTTATATATGTTTGAAACATACAATTACATGAGTATATGTGTGCTAAATTTCAGACATGTAGGGGTTAATTAAAGGTGTAAATTCGTTGAAAAAAATGCGTGGGCTCCCGCTGTATTTTCTCCACCAGACAGACAAAGCAAGAGAGTGGGGGCAGATAATAATAGCCTAGGGAGGGTACATTTTTTTTGTGGCCCCCCTGGCTACTAACATCTGCCCCCAGACACCCCAGAAAGGGCAAATCTCTAATTAGATTCGCCCTTTCTGGCACTTTGCCCGTCTATTCCCATTGCCCTGTAGCGGTGGCGAATGGGTTAATAATCTGGCGTTAATGTCACCTTAGTATTGAAAGGTGACCTTAAGGCAGGTTAATAATTGATAGCTGTCAATTAGACAACTATCAATTATTAATCCTATTGTATAAAAGAAAAATCAAACACACACAGTTTAATAAAAAATAAGTTTAATGAAATAATCACACAGTTTTTGACCATATTTTATTTTCCTGCTAAAACCATTTCCTGTAATAAAAATAAAATAAAAAAGCAAAATTATACTTACCAATCCGATGTACAGTCAGGTCCCACGGTGTAATCCATCAGAAAGGGTTAACAGGTTACAGGTCGCAGAGAGCTAATAATGCTGTCTCAGACCTGTATTCCCCTGAATGAATAAGTTCCTCTCCCAGCGAAAGTAGAGGAATAGATTCATGAATGGAGCTTAATTGATTTATTGGCAATTTAACTTTAGTGACCTGACCTAAAGGGAAAGTGGACACAATCAATTAAGCTTCATTCATGAAACACATCCTCTCCTGTCGCCAGGAGAGGAACTTATTCATTCAGGAGCTTTGAGTTGAGCATGCAGGATTACTTGCACTGCTTGGCTCAAAGCTAGTTAACCCTTTGTGAAGGATTACAGCGTGGGACGTGACAGATCGGCGGAATAGGTAAGAATAATGTTGTTTTATTTTTTTTTCTTTATTTTAGGAGATCAATGGCTTCGCACGGATTAAGTGTAAAATAAAATATGGTCAAAAAAATGTGTTTTTATTTCATTAAAACTATTCTTAAAGTGTGTGTGTGTTTTTTTATTTACTTCAATAGGATTAATAATTGATAGTTATCTAATTGACAGCTCTCAATTATTAACCTACCTTAAGGTCACCTTTCAATTGCAAGGTGACAGTAAGGTGAGATTATTAACCCATTCGCCACCGCTACAGGGCAATGGGAATAGACGGGCAAAGTGCCAGAAAGGGCGAATCTAATTATAGATTTGCCCTTTCTGGGGTGTCTGGGGGCAGATGTTAGTAGCCAGGGGGGGCACAAAAAATGTACCCTCCCTAGGCTGTTATTATCTGCCCCCACTCGCTTGCTTTGTCTGTCTGGTGGAGAAAATACAGCGGGAGCCCACGCATTTTTTTTCAACGAAATTACACCTTTAATTAACCCCTACATGTCTGAAATTTTGCACAAATACACTCATGTAATTGTAAGTTCTAAACAAATATCAAAATACAGGAAATGACATGGTTAACTGTGTGGAAACAATGTATCATTTCATGTCGGCTTCTGTGATTTCACAAAACCCGGCAATTGAATTAGCCGCTATAACAGTATGTAGAAGTGTAAGAACTATAAATATATGTATATTTACATGTCACAATGACATGTATATATATATATGTGTTCTATGTGTATATATCTATTCTTTCTAGTCTTTATTAAAGCTGTCAGTGTGATTTTACAGTATAGCCGGGGATGAATTGCCGGCTTTTCTAAAGGACACCGATGCGATTTCATCGCAAGTCACACAGTGTGGTCCGTTTGTAATCCGATTTTTCATCGCTCCCATAGACTTGCATTGGCGATTGTCGACCGACAATCGGTGACAATCGCAGCATGCTGCGATTGTACACGGACGTTTAAAATGGACCACAAAAAATCGGATACTGGGAGCTGCTCCATAGATTAACATAGGTCCGACTGCAATGCGATTTTTCATCGCATTGCAGTCGTCCGATTCTGTCGCCAGTGTGACGCCGGCCTTACAGTCTCTGTTCTGTCCAGCCATATAATTGCTGTCTAGAAAGTCTAGTCATTTTTTTATGTCTCCAATTGTTATAGACATTGCAATTCTTGAATGTATTGGTCTTTCATACATTTTATGTTGTAAGGTAACAGCGCCATCTGCTGGCTGTTTGATGCATAGATTCTAGTTTAATTTGTGATGTCTTGTGGGAAATTCCAAGAGCATTGTGGGATTGTTCCTGTTGCATTATGGTCTTGTTTATCACACTGAAGGAGGACAGCAGCCATTATCCCTCCATGTGCCTTAAGAGAAACTACATCACTGGTGTTCTTCATGTTTCTCAAACAGCCTGCTCTAAGCATAGTCGGTAAGCACTATCTGTGTTTATAATCCTGTGTTTATCAGTACGTTTGTTGTACTAAGTAGGTAATAATCAGTTTGTGTATTCTGTATATTGTAAACTATTTGTGTTTCATGCTCTGCAGTTATATATTCTGAAATGCTCTTATTATTGCATTCTATAGTTTTACCCTTTCCTGTCACATCTGCAATCAATAAAAGAAGGTTACAATTTTACAGCCTCTTTTTCTTAAAGAAGACAGGGGGTTTAGCTACATGTCTCATCGCACACCCTGCTAACGTGCATGAGGACAGAATAGTAAAACGACTGCTGAGAACAAGCTCAGAAGATCAGACATACAGAGCCCCCGTTATCCAAGCATACGGTTATTGCATGCGGATATTGCAGCAACCTCTTAACGGTCGGACCGAATAATCGGACCATACAGAGCCTGCCATTATCCACGCAGAGCCGACAAAGGGATATCACAGTAGTTGCCCAACTGTCGAATCATGTCTCAAGGACGAGCATCCTCTTTCAAGACGATATCACGAGTTGGTTCCTCCAAGACATCCTCCGTCAGCAATGCCGCCGCTATTGCCCGCGCAAAGGCTAAAGCGGCAAAAGCAAGAAGCACCTTTGCTGAGCAGGAGATAGAATTGAAACTACAACAAGCATGCCTGGATGCAGAAAAGGCACGCCAACAAGCCTGCCTGGACGCAGAGAAAGCGCGCCTTGAAGCAACATTACAGAAACTTGCTATTGAAAAAGAAACAGCAGCTGCCATAGCAGAAGCAGAAGCCCTAGAAACTGCCGTATATTCCGACGGTGAACACAGCAGACACAGCAGTGTGCTAGGTCTACAACGAGTTACTCACGATCCATTGCAGCGTACTGCAGAGTACGTCCATCGACATTCCAAACCAAATGACGATCCAGACCCACAGGCGAAGACAGAGCATTTTGTCAACAAGCCAAGCCAACTAGATAATTCGGGCCCCCAGAAAGCCAACTATCAGTGTCCCTACCGAAAGCAAGGAGATACACATTGGGATGATACTGACTACAATAATCTTTCTCCAGAGCAGAAGGTCCAAAATCTGTCCAGGTTTAAAGAGAATCCCTTCGCTTCAGAAAGGCACTACAGCAGTTGGACGAAACCAGAGACACCTAACAGGTATGATCGCACAGCACACATGTACTCTGACAACACTCCATCAGCTGGCATCAGTGCCAATCAAGCCACAATGGACTTTGCCAAGTTCCTTGTCGACGTGAGTTGGTCACTAAGGGACTTGTAAAGTTCAGCGATCGCGCTGAAAACTACAGGGCTTGGCGAGCCTCCTTCAAAAATACCATAAGAGACATAGGTCTATCATGTAGTGAAGAAGTGGATCTCTTGGTAAAATGGCTAGGAAGTGAGTCCGCCGAACACGCAAAGAGAATCAGAGACATTAATATAAATTATCCAGATGTCGGCCTCAAAAGAATTTGGAATAGACTTGATGAATGCTATGGCTCAGTAGAGGTTATAGAAAATGCCTTGTTTAAAAGAATAGAGGATTTTCCTAGAATAACAAACAAGGATTATTCATAGCTCAGTGAATTAACTGACTTGTTAATGGAGTTGTGTGTAGCAAAAGCAGAGGGAGATCTTGTGGGGTTGACATATCTCGACACTGCTAGAGGTGTGAACCCCATAGTTCAGAAACTCCCATATAACCTGCAAGACAAATGGGTTACATATGGATCTAGGTATAAACAGACTTACAATGTACCGTTTCCTCCATTCGATGTGTTTGTAGATTTTGTCTCAGAACAAGCAAAAATTAGAAATGACCCTAGCTTTGATTTCATGTCGTCATGTGCCAATAACTCTGTTAGCAAACTTCGTAGAACAACTGTAGAGGTCCACAAAACTAACATTTCTCCCACAGGTCCAGTTCACAAAGAGTTCAACTCCGGTCAAGGAGAAGACAAATCCAAGGATCCAAGCAGGCAGTGTCCCTTACACAAGAAGCCACATTCCTTACTTAAGTGCAGAGCTTTCAGAGAAAAGTCATTGGAGGAAAGGAAGGCCTTCCTTAAGGAGAATCACATCTGCTACAAATGCTGCTCTTCAACATCCCACTTTGCCAGGGACTGTGAGGTTAGTGCAAGGTGTACCGAATGTGACAGCACCGAACATAACTCAGTTCTACACCCTGGATCACTATCAGATACTTTGCCCCAAGAGCATAGCGGGGAGCTGAATGACTCAAATACTGACACTCCAGCCATTACTTCTAAGTGTACAGAAGTTTGTGGAAATCTCATGGGAGGCAAGTCTTGCTCTAAAATTTCCCTAGTGAGAGTCTACCCGGCAGACGAAAAGGAGAAAGCCATCAAAGTATACGCGATTTTAGATGATCAGAGTAATAGGTCACTAGCCAAGTCTGCCTTCTTTGATAGCTTTAACGTCAGAGGACCCAGCGCCCCCTACTCTTTAAAAACCTGTGCCGGTATAATAGAGACAGCTGGTAGGAGAGCAACAGGATACGTAGTCGAGTCTATAGATGGCCAAATGTGTCTGCTCTTACCAACCATACTGGAATGTAACCAGATTCCTGACAACAGGTCAGAGATACCTACGCCTGAAGTGGCATCGTACCATCCTCATCTGAAGCGTATAGAACGCCTGATTCCTAACCTTGACCCAGAGGCTCAAATAATCTTGCTCTTAGGGAGAGATATTCTACAAGTTCACAAGGTTAGACAACAGATCAATGGCTCAGACAATGCTCCATATGCTCAGAGACTCGACCTTGGGTGGGTCATTGTAGGAGAGGTCTGTTTAGGAGGTACACACAAACCGACAGTAGTTAACAACATGTTTACCAGGACTCTCGAGAATGGACGTCCATCTCTCCTTCAACCATGCGAAAATCACTACTTCATAAAGGAGCTGCTACATAGTACTTCAGCACCAAGTATCTTAGCGACTAGTGCCAATGATGATTGCATTCAGAATTGGGACCAAGATCACCTTGGGTGTACAGTCTTCCACAAGACCAAAGAAGATAATCGTATAGCAATGTCATTTGAAGATAAACTGTTCCTAGAGATGATGGAGCAAGGAATGGTGCAGGACAAAACGAAGAACTGGATTGCACCTCTACCCTTCAAGCCTCAAAGACAACGCTTGCCTAACAACAGAGAACAAGTTTACAAACAATTTGTCTCCCTCAGGCACAGCTTCCATAATAAACCAGAGATGAAAGGTCATTTCTTTACCTTCATGGAGAAAATATTTAAAAACGGTCATGCAGAGCTAGCACCTACACTTCAAGACGCTGAAGAACGTTGGTACCTGCCTCTGTTTGGAGTGTATCACCCGAAAAAGCCAGGTCAAATCAGAGTAGTATTTGATTTGAGTGCTAAGTATGAAGGTGTTTCATTGAATGATGTCTTGTTATCAGGCCCAGATCTGAACAACAAACTTTTAGGAGTGCTTATCCGTTTTCGTAGAGACTCCATTGCATTCACAGCAGACATCCAACAGATGTTCCACTGCTTCTTTGTTAACCCCTTAATGTCCACTGACGTGCAGAGTCCGTCATGGCAAGGTGCCAGTTCCGGCACCAGGACGGACTCTGCACGTCATGCCTTTGATCTACCACTGCGTGTAAACACGCAGTGGTAGATCAGTGCCGACAGCTGGCACGGCAAGCGGTGCGGGGACCTTTGCCGTCGGTCCCCGCACTCACAGCGCTGTGATTGGTCAGTCAATCTGACTGACCAAACACAGCAGCGATCGTGCAGGAGAAGCTGATATTTCAGCTTCCCCAGCGCGATCAGTGCAGGAGCCGGCGCTGCAGTGGCCAGGCTTCCTGCACTGACAGCCAGGAGGAGAGCCCCCACCGCCCCTGGCTGTTAACCCCCTGACTGCTGCGATCGAGCGCGATCGCAGAGCTCAGGGGGGGAGGCAGAGGGTCGGGAGCTCCCTCTGCCTCACATCGGCACCCTGCAATGTATTTGCAGGGGCCGATGTCTGCCTTGATGATCATTTAGCTACGGGAAGCTGCTGTGATCATGTCACAGCAGCTTCCACTATAGTTGCAATGCATTGCAATGCCAGAGCATTGCAATGCATTGTAACTGCAATAAAAAGTAAAAAAAGTGAAAGTCCCATAAAGGGACAAGTTGAAAAAAATCATTTTTTAAAAAAAATTGTAAAAAAATATTAAAAAATAATTTAAAAAAAAAATCCCCTAAAAAATACACATTTTTATGTAATAAAAAAAATAAAAAACAAAAAAATACACATGTTAGGTATCGCCATGTCCGTAAAAATCCCATCTATAAAAGCATAACCCTAGTTAACCCCTTCAGTGAAAGCCGTAAAAAAAAAACACAAAAAAGTAGTAAATTATACTTTTTCCAAGCGGTATCATTATACCGCTTGGAAAAAGTGCAATAACACGCGATCAAAAAGTCAGATATAAATAATCATGGTACCGCTGAAAACGTAATCTTGTCCCGCAAAAAACAAGCTGCTATATAGCATCATCAGCGAAAAAATAAAAAAAGTTATAGCTCGCGGAATAAACTGATGCAAAAATAATTATTTTTTCTATAAAATTCTTTATTGTGTAAAAAACGCCAAAACATAAAAAAAATATATAAATGAGGTATCGCTGTAATCGTAGTGACCCGAAGAATAAAGCTGCTTTATCAATTTTACCACACGCGGAACGGGGGAAAAAAAATAAAAAAAAAACAATTCCTGAATTGCTGGTTTTTGTTCATTCTGCTTCCACAAAAATCGGAATAGGAAGCGATCAAAAAACTTTATGTGCCCGAATATGGTACCAATAAATACGTCAGCTCGTCCCGCAAAAAATAAGCCCACAGATAACTCTGTCGGCCGAAATATGGAAAAATTATAGCTCTCAAAATACGGCGATGCAAAAAATTCTTACAAAAAATTATTCCAAAAAAAAGCATCTTTTAGAGTGTGACAGAAGCTAAACATGAAAAAAGGGTGTAAATCTGGTATCGCTGTAATCGCACCGATCCGAGGAATAAAGTCGCCTAATCACTAATATCGCACGAGGAGCGGCGTATAAAAGAAAACCAATTCTTCACCTTTGGTAGATTTGTTCATTGTGCCTCCCAAAGATCGCAGTAAGGCGATCACAGTGGTTCCCCCCCGCATATGGGGTATCAGCGTACTCAGGACAAAATGCACAATAGCTTTTGGGGTCCTATTTCTCCTGTTACCTTTATAAAAATAAAAATTTGGGGGCAAAAAGGTCATTTTTGTGGAAAAAAAATATGATTTTTTTTATTTTCACGGCTCTACGTTATAAACTTCTGTGAAGCCCTTGGGGGTTCAAAGTGCTGACCACACATCTAGATAAGTTCCTTGGGGGGTCTAGTTTGCAAAATGGGGTCATTTGTGGGGGTTTCTACTGTTTAGGCACATCAGGGCTCTCCAAGCGCGACATGACACCTGCAGACCATTCCATCAAAGTCTGCATTTAAAAACGGTGCTCCTTCCCTTCCGATCTCTGCCATGCGTTAAAATAGTGGTTCCCCCCCACATATGGGATATCAGCGTACTCAGGACAAATTGCACAATAGCTTTTGGGGTCCTATTTCTCCTGTTACCATTATAAAAATAAAAATTGTGGGCAAAAAGATTATTTTTGTGGAAAAAAATATGATTTTTTTATTTTCACGGCTCTACGTTATAAACTTCTGTGAAGCACTTGGGGGTTCAAAGTGCTCACCACACATCTAGAAAAGTTCCTTGGGGGGTCTAGTTTCCGAAATGGAGTCACTTGTGGGGGGTTTCTACTGTTTAGGCACATCAGGGGCTATCCAAACGTGACATGACACCCACAGACCATTCCATCAAAGTCTGCATTTGAAAAAGGCGCTACTTCCCTTTCGAGCTCTGCCATGCGTCAAAATAGTGGTTCCCCCCCACATATGGGGTATCAGCGTACTCAGGACAAATTGCACAATAACTTTTGGGGTCCTGTTACCCTTTGGAAAATAACAATTGGGGGTGGAAAGATCATTTTTGTGGAAAAGATATGATTTTTTAATTTTACTGCTTAACGTTATAACCTTCTGTGAAGCCCTTGGGGGTTCAAAGCTCTCACCACACATCTAGATAAGTTCCTTGGGGGGTCTAGTTTCCAAAATGGGGTCACTTGTGGGGGGTTTCCACTGTTTAGGCACACAGGGACTCTCCAAATACGACATGGCATCCAATCTCAATTCCAGCCAAAAAAGTCAAATGGCGCTGCTTCCCTTCCGAGCTCTGCCATGCGCCCAAATAGTGGTTTACCCCCACCTATGGGGTATCAGCGTACTCAGGACTAATTGCACAATAAATTTTGGGGTCCTTTTATCCTTTGGAAAATAAAAATTGGGATGAAAAGATCATTTTTGTGGAAAAAATATGATTTTTTAATTTACGGCTCTACGTTATAACCTTCTGTGAAGCGCTTGGGGGTTAAAAGCTCTCACAACACATTTAGATAAGTTCCTTGGGGGGTCTAGTTTCCAAAATGGGGTCACTTGTGGGGGGTTTCCACTGTTTAGGCACACAGGAACTCTCCAAATGCGACATGGCGTCCAATCTCAATTCCAGCCCAAAAAGTCAAATGGCGCTGCTTCCCTTCCGAGCTCTGCCATGCGCCCAAATAGTGGTTTACCCCCACATATGGGGTATCAGCGTACTCAGGACTAATTGCCCAATAACTTTTGGGGTCCTTTTATCCTTTGGAAAATAATAATTGGGATGAAAAGATCATTTTTGTGGAAAAAATATGATTTTTTAATTTACGGCTCTACGTTATAACCTTCTGTGAAGCGCTTGGGGGTTAAAAGCTCTCACAACACATTTAGATAAGTTCCTTGGGGGGTCTAGTTTCCAAAATGGGGTCACTTGTGGGGGTTTCCACTGTTTAGGCACACAGGGACTCTCCAAATGCGACATGGCGTTCAATCTCAATTCCAGCCAAAAAAGTCAAATGGCGCTGCTTCCCTTCCGAGCTCTGCCATGCGCCCAAATAGTGGTTTACCCCCACATATGGGGTATCAGCGTACTCAGGACTAATTGCCCAATAACTTTTGGGGTCCTTTTATCCTTTGGAAAATAATAATTGGGATGAAAAGATCATTTTTGTGGAAAAAATATGATTTTTTAATTTTACGGCTCTACGTTATAACCTTCTGTGAAGCCCTTGGGGTTAAAAGCTCTCACAACACATTTAGATGAGTTCCTTGAGGGGTCCAGTTTCCAAAATGGGGTCACTTGTGGGGGGTTTCCACTGTTTAGGCACACAGGGACTCTCCAAATGCGACATGGCGTCCAATCTCAATTCCAGCCAAAAAAGTCAAATGGCGCTGCTTCCATTCCGAGCTCTGCCATGCGCCCAAATAGTGGTTTACCCCCACACATGGTATATCGGTGTACTCTGGAGAAATTGTACAACAAATATTGTGGTTCATTTTCTCCTGATACCCTTGACAAAATTTAAAAAAATTGTGTCGAAAGAAAAATTTTGGGAAAAAAAGTTAAATGTTCATTTTTTCCTTCCACATTGCTTCAATTCTTGTGAAGTACCTAAAGGGTTAATAAACTTCTTGAATGTGGCTTTGAACACGTTGAGGGGTGCAGTTTTTAGAATGGTGTCACTTTTGGGTATTTTCTGTCATATTGACCCCTCAAATTCACTTCAAATGTGAGGTGGTCCCTAAAAAAATGGTTTTGTAAATTTTGTTGGAAAAATGAGAAATTGCTGGTCAACTTTTAACACTTATAACTTCGTAACAAAAAAAAATTTTGGTTCCAAAATTGTGCTGATGTAAAGTAGACATGTGGGAAATGTTATTTATTAACTAATTTTTGTGACATATCTCTCTGATTTAATGGCATAAAAATTAAAAGTTTGAAAATTGCAAAATTTTCACAATTTTTGCCATATTTCCATTTTTTTCATAAAAAACGCAAGTTATATTGAAGAAATTTTACCACTATCATGAAGTACAATATGTCACGAGAAAACAATCTCAGAATCGCCAAGATCCGTAGAAGCGTTCCAGAGTTATAACCTCATAAAGAGACAGTGGTCAGAATTGTAAAAATTGGCCTGGTCTTTAACCTACAAAATGGCTTGGTCATTAAGGGGTTAAAGAAGAACATAGAAATTTCTTGAGATTATTGTGGTTCAAGGATAACGATCCTTCCAAAGAGATTACGGAGTATCGTATGAAGGTACATATTTTTGGTAATAGTCCTTCTCCTGCAGTAGCCATCTATGGGCTGAGACGCGCGGCTCAAGAGGTTGAAGCAGACTACGGAACGGATGCCAGACTGTTTATAGAGAAAGATTTCTATGTGGATGACTGTTTGAAATCGATGCCAACAAACGAGACCGCGATTAGTCTTCTAAAAAGAGCCAAGGACATGCTCGCTGTATCTAACCTGAGGTTGCACAAGATCGCTTCTAACAGCAAGGAAGTGATGGAAGCCTTCCCTCCTGAGGATCATTCAAGTGACTTGAAGAATTTAGATCTAGGCATAGACTCCCTACCGATGCAACAGAGCCTCGGCCTACTATGGGACATAAAAGCTGATACCTTCACCTTCCAGGTTAACAGAGAAGATAAACCCTTTACTCGCAGAGGAGTACTGTCTACCATAAGCAGTTTGTATGACCCACTGGGGTTTGTAGCTCCTGTAGTCATCGAGGGCAAGGCTATGTTAAGAGAGTTCACCACAGAGGTGACGAACTGGGATACTCCTCTTCCCACAAAAGAGAAAAACAAGTGGATGAGCTGGAGAAATTCCCTCACAGACTTGTCAAGTCTTCATATAACACGTTCATATGTGTCTGTACCGAGTACCAAGATAGAGACACAAACCCTTTGTGTGTTCTCCGATGCTTCAATCAAAGTGATTGCTGCGGTAGCCTATTTGAGGATGATAGACACAAGTCAACAATGCCATGTAGGGTTTGTCATGAGCAGAGCAAAACTAACACCGCTCCGTGAACATACCGTACCACGCCTGGAACTTTGTGCAGCCGTGTTAGCAGTCGAGTTGGCAGAACTCATTGCTATGGAAATGAATCTAGAAATTAAAGACTTTGAGTTCTACACTGACAGCAGGATAGTACTTGGGTACATCCATAACGAAGTGAGACGCTTCTATGTCTATGTTAGCAACAGAGTGCTCAGAATTCGAAGGTCTACCTCACCTGAACAATGGAAATATGTGCCTGCACATCTCAACCCTGCGGACCAGGCTACCAGATTTGTTGCTGCCAATCGCCTCAAAGACACGATTTGGTTTACAGGCCCTGAGATTTTGTGTAGGTCATTGCCCAACATGACAGAAACGTCCTTGTTTGATCTAGTAGATCCACATGCTGACGTTGAAATTCGCCCTCAAGTGTCTGCGTTACATACTGAAACTTTGAAGCGCCACCTGGGATCTCAGCGATTCAGTAGGTTCTCTACTTGGAATTCACTTGTTCGTGCCATCGCCTGCTTGACCCACATAGCTCAGTCTTACAAGGACCGTTACAGGAGTCGATGGAAACAAGTGCAGAGTCTCTCCAATGCCTTTTGGGACAAGTGGAAAAAACAGTACCTGCCTACCCTGCAGCAGAGGAAAAAGTGGCAAACCAGCAAGCCTAACCTCCAGCCTGGCGATGTAGTACTAATGAAAGACTGTCAGTCTCGGAGAAATTAATGGCCATTAGGTCTTATTACTTAGACATTCCCAAGTAAGGATGGAATCGTACGTAAGGTGGAAGTAAAAATAGGGAAACAAAGCGAGACCAAATTGTTCCTCAGGCCAGTAGGGGAACTCGTTCTGCTGTTCTCGTCCAATAAACACAATAGTGACGTCAGCTGACGTCAAGCGGGGAGTGTTCTGTCCAGCCATATAATTGCTGTCTAGAAAGTCTAGTCATTTTTTTATGTCTCCAATTGTTATAGACATTGCAATTCTTGAATGTATTGCTCTTTCATACATTTTATGTTGTAAGGTAACAGCGCCACCTGCTGGCTGTTTGATGCATAGATTCTAGTTTAATTTGTGATGTCTTGTGGGAAATTCCAAGAGCATTGTGGGATTGTTCCTGTTGCATTATGGTCTTGTTTATCACACTGAAGGAGGACAGCAGCCATTATCCCTCCATGTGCCTTAAGAGAAACTACATCACTGGTGTTCTTCATGTTTCTCAAACAGCCTGCTCTAAGCATAGTCGGTAAGCACTATCTGTGTTTATAATCCTGTGTTTATCAGTACGTTTGTTGTACTAAGTAGGTAATAATCAGTTTGTGTATTCTGTATATTTTAAACTATTTGTGTTTCATGCTCTGTACAGTTATATATTCTGAAATGCTCTTATTATTGCATTCTATAGTTTTACCCTTTCCTGTCACATCTGCAATCAATAAAAGAAGGTTACAATTTTACAGCCTCTAAAGAAGACAGGGGGTTTAGCTACATGTCTCATCGCACACCCTGCTAACGTGCATGAGGACAGAATAGTCTCGGTATGGATTAGACCACAATATGAACAGCTGAAAAAGGGTACTGTATCACCAGATGCCAAGTATATATAGTACAGTGAAAATATTGTAAATCTCCGTATATATTTCAGGAGTCAGACAAAGACGCTCACAGGCTCAGTATGGATTAGACAAGAATATAAAAAGCAGATCCGCAAGAAATAATCACACATGTGTGCCAATGTTACAGGTGTCAATGATGCACTTAGAGTGGTGGTGGGAGGAGGATTTTCTGCCAAAAAGGGTACTGTATCACAAGCGTACAGCTGTATACAGTCTAGGGGTAATTGTAAATCTCTGTATTTATTTCTGAAGTAACAGACTATATGGATTAGACCAGAATATAAAAAGCAGAAAAAGGGTAATGTATGTAATGTATTAGAAGCGTACAGCTGAATACACTGTTGAGGTAATTTTTAAATCTCCGTACATATTTACGGAGTAACAGACAGACGCTCACAAGCTCAGTATGGATTAGACAAGAATATAAAGAGCTGAAACAGGGTACTGTATTATCAGATACCAGGTGTATATAGTATAGTGAAAATAGTGTAAATCTCCGTATATATTTCAGGAGTCAGACACACACGCTTTCAGGCTCAGTGTGGGATTAGACAAGAATATAAAAAGCTGAAACAGGGTACTGTATCACCAGATACCAGGTGTATATAGTATAGTGAAAATATTGTAAATCTCCGTATATATTTCAGGAGTCAGACACAGACGCTCTCAGGCTCAGTATGGATTACACAAGAATATAAAAATCTGAAACAGGGTACTGTATCACCAGATACTAGGTATATATAGTATAGTGAAATTATTGTAAATCTCCGTATATATTTCAGGAGGCAGACACAGACGCTCTCAGGCTCAATATGGATTACACAAGAATATAATAATAAGAAAAAGGGGTATTGTATCACCAGATACCAGGTATATATTGTATAGTGAAAATATTGTAAATCTCCATTTATATTTCAGGAATCACAACAGATGCTCTCAGGCTCAGTATGGATTACACAAGAATATAAAAGATGAAAAAGGGGTACTGTATCAGCAGATACCAGGTATATATAGTATAGTGAAAATATTCTAAATCTCCATATATATTTCAGAAGGCAGACACAGACGCTCCCAGGCTCAATATGGATTACACCAGAATATAAAAAGTTGAAAAAGTGTACTGTATCAGAAGCATATAGCTGTATACAGTTTTGGGGAATTTTTAAATCTCCATATATATTTCCTGGTAAGACACAGACTCTCACAGGCTCAGTATGGATTACACCAGAATATAAAAAGTTGAAAAAGTGTACTGCATCAGAAATGTACAGCTGTATACAGTGTTGGGGTAATTTTAAATCTCCGTATATATTTCCTGAGTCAGACACATACTCTCACAGGCTCAGTATGGATTACACTGGAATATAAAAAGTTGAAAAAGTGTACTGTATTAGAAGCGTACAACTGTATACAGTGTTGGGGTAATTTTTAAATCTCCGTATATATTTCCGGAGTAGCAGACAGACTCTCACAGGCCCAATATGGATGACACCAGGATATAAAAAGCAGATCCGCAAGAATTAATCACACATGTGGGCCAATGTTCCAGGTGTCAATGATACACTTAGAGTAGTGGATTGGAAGAGGACTTTCTGGCAAAAAGGGCACTGTATCAGCACATACCAGGTATATATAGTATAGTGAAAATATAAATCTCCGTATATATTTCAGGAGGCAGACACAGACGCTCTTAGGCTCAGTATGGATTACATGAGAATATAAAAAGTAGAAAACGGGAAATGTATCAGAAGCGTACAGCTGCATACAGTGTTGGGGTAATTTTAAATATGCGTATATATTTCCAGAGTCAGACACAGACTCTCACAGGCTCAGTATGGATTACACCAGAATATAAAAAGTAGAAAAAGGGTAATGTATTTGAAGCATACAGCTGTATACAGCGTTGGGGTACTTTTAAATCTTCGTATATATTTCAGTGTCAGTAAGCCAGTCCAGACTCTCCGCTACAGGAAACTAGATGGATACAAGTAAACACTGAAAGTAGAGTGATTGCAGAAATTTGGGAATTCCTAATCACGGTAAAACCTCCCGGTAGAATTCTCAGAGGCGATGCTGACCCTCAATTACTTTATCTGTGGAGACAGCGAAAACGGCTCTTTGTGAAGAAAGGGTAGCTGTATCGCAGTAGCGTCGGTTCCCATCACCGTTAGTCGTCTGCATCAAATTGTGATGCCAAGGAGAGATGTAGACATGGTCCTCACTGCCTATCATGATCAGTCTGGTAACTTTGGAGTGCAAAAGACAGAAGCCACAGGCCTTGTGCCAGGAATGTCACACGTCTGTGACTAGTAAAACTGTGAAAGCTGATCAGAAAGCACCACTGCATCTGATTGTGAGTCGCCATCCATTAGAAATGGTAGCCATTGATCATCTGAAGGTAGAGCCCAACAGGACAGGCCATAGCTACATCTTAACCATCGTCAATCAGTTCACCAAATTTGTAGTGGCTGTCCCTGTTAAGGATTTAACTGCCCAGACTCCACAGCGGTGGAGCAGGGAGAGGTAAGTATTGCAAGTGCTGGGGCCCTGAACAAGCAGGGGGGGGCCCAATCGTGGGTGCAGGTACTGGCACAGGGCCACTCATAGTACGCCGCTGTGTCTGATGGCAAGTGGGCCTCCCCACCATCAGAGAAACTTTTTTGTACTATGAGGGGCCCTGTGCCAGTGCCATTGCCCAAGAGTGGGCCCACCAACCTTCTCAGGGCACCGACACTTGCCCGGGGGCACCAGTGGTAACCCCGGCCATGGGGGGGATAGCCCAGATAGGGACGTGGCAAAAATGGCATATGTTGAGGTGTAGGCTGGACGTTCAGCAGCTGCAAATGGAGGAATTGGAGAAGTCAGAGGAAGAGGAGGACAAGGCGAGCCATTTTGCTGGCAACCTATGTGTCATCAGGGGAAGGTGGGACAAAATCCTTTGAAACCCATGCATGGTTCATTTTAATGAAGGTGAGATCATCAACATTTTGTGTCGACAGACGGGTCCTTCTTTCTGTCAGGATTGATCCAGCAGCACTGAAGACTCTTTCTGATAGCACACTACCAGCAGGGCAAGCGAGCTCCTGTAAGGCATATTGTGCCAATTCAATACAGGTGTCCAGTTTACAGGCCCAGTAGTCAAAGGGGAATGACCTGTGAGGGAGAACATCGATGGGGAGGAGAAATTATTTTTAACCATAGCTGACAACTGCTGTCTCCTGTCTGTTGCAATAGATTCAGTATTACCAGGCGTGTGAGCGATACTCGAGAAATCAGTCCAAAAAATGGTCATGAAACCCCTGTCTCCAACGTCACTTCGGCTGTGTGCATCACGAACACTTCATCCATTTGGCCCAGTACGGCTCGTGGTAGAACCTGCACCGCTGCTGTGTGCTGGGAATGCCTCTAACAAACGGTTTACTAGAGTTGCTTGTTTGTTCACCAATATTAGCTCTAAATTCTCCTGTGGCATGATGTTCTGTAATTTGCCTTTATAGCGTGGATCGAGGATGCTGGCCAACCAGTAGTCGTCATCCTTCATAATTTTGGCAATGTGGGGGTCCCTTTTTAGCATTCGCAAGGCATAATCACACATGTTGGCCAATGTTCCAGGTGTCAATGATGCACTGCCAGTGGTGGGTGGAGGAGAACTTTCTGCCAAATCCACATCCCTCCAGTTACGCACAAACCCTGTGTTAGGGTCTGCGGAATGCACCTAATAAATAATGTAGAGAGGTGCGTTTGCAGCCCGTGTTCCACTGTGCAGGCAGAGCCTGCTGCTAATAAGATGGCGTAGGTAGCGAACTCTGTTATCCCACAGAGTCGCTAAAATAAACTCCGTAGCGCGCTGTGGCAGATAGTGCGCACTCCCGCAGCGCTATATGGCGATAAGTGCAAACTTACTTAGCTTCAGAGAGCCGCAAAGTAAAACGCTAGGGTGCTGACTATTGTTTTAAAGCGATCCCTGTTGCGTCACAGAGCCGCTGAGAAACCCCACTGTGTCCAGGTACACAGTTGACTGCTAAGCGAACATAGGAAGTGGTCATGCGCTATCTATGGCGTCTGTACGCCAGGCCCTGAATACGGCAACCAAACTCCTCACCAGTTATGCCAGTATTCTAAAGTCATCTAAGACACCGACCCTGACCAGCTAGCATACCAAGCTCCTCACCGATTAGGTCGGTATTGTAATGGCGTATTTCAGCCGCCCTAACCACACACACGCATGACCATACTGGCGCAAAACACATAAAGGTTTGATACTAGCGCACGGCCGTGCGGTCAGGACAACCTTTTATAGCAGCCACGAGTAGAAGACCTTCCAGAAAGGACCAATAGAAAGCTGCTTCATATCACAAACAGCTACAGGACCTTCCTGGAGGACCAATAGGAGTCGTAGCTGTATCTGAGCAGGTGACCCCTGATCTCCAATGGGAGATCTTGCCCTGGGCATGCTCATAAGAAGAAACAGAGGACTTAGTCCCAAATCTTCCTGCTCCAGCACTGGTTATAACCGAAGTCAGTCGTCCCATAGCTATTTTCTTTTTTTCACATCAAGTGTGCAATAAAAATTTCAATTTAAGCATGACATATGCAGTTTAACGTGTGCAGTGATTTTCCATAGACCTCTGCACAGACCGGGCAAGACACTGGGACCGACGTCTCTGCTGAGCAGGTTCCACTGCGGCCGGAGTCGGATGGGGGACTGCAGCGGGAATGGCTTGAGATTCCCCTTGTGCAGCATTGGGAACTCGAACCCTAACACCCTGTACCTGACCTTGCTAAGCCAACATTTTCTCTTGCACCCTGAGAAGCATCCTTCTCCCCAAAATAATCATCCCTTCATCCTCCTCCTCTTCCTCTTCTTCCTCCACCTCGTCCAGGACAGTTCCCTAAGAGACAATGGCTGACTGTCATCAAGACTTCCCTCCTCCTCTTCCTCCTCCGCTGCAGACACCTGATCCTTAATGTGCGTCAAAGTTTGCATGAGCAGACGCATAAGTGGAATGCTCATGCTTATGATGGCATCGTCTGCACTTACGAGCCGTGTGCATTCCTCAAAACATTGAAGAACGTTACAGAGGTCTTTCAGCTTTGACTACTGCACACCCGACAACTTCATGTCTGCCCTCAAACTGCCTACCCGTGTATCCTCCCATAAATGCATTACAGCCTGCCTCTGTTCACACAGCCTCTCAACCATGTGCATAGTGGAGTTCCACCTTGTTGCAACATCTATGGTTAGGCGGTGCTTGGGGAGGTGGAGCGATCGCTGCAGCCTCTGCATACGACTGGAGTCTACGGGCGAGCGACGGATGTGCGAGCACAGTCTTCGCACTTAATGGAGCAGGGCTGTTAACTCCGGATAATTATTTAAGAAGCTCTGCACCACCAGGTTCAAGGTGTGAGCCAGGCAAGGTATGTGTCTAAGTTTTGCCAGGGCTATGGCCACCACAAAATTACGGCCGTTAATACTGACCTTGCCTGGCTCAAGATGTATACTGCCCAGCCATGACTCAGTTTTTCGCTGCAAGTAGTCGGCCAGTACCTCCACGGTGTGTCTGTTGTCGCCCAAAGACATCATTTTTAAAACAGCCTGCTGATGCTTACCACTAGCTGTTCGATAGTGTGACACCTTGTGTGTAACACTGGCAGCTGCGGATGGAGTGCTCGTGCGACTGCGCTCTGTTGATGAGCTTTCGCTTCTGGAGGAGGAGGAGGAGGGTCGAACGCCTACAGCCAACTGTTGCCTATACGGTGGGCTAGGCAGCACTGTCCCACCACCACTGTCCCCTGCGGACCCTGCATCCACCACATTAACCCAGTGCACAGTGATGGACACGTAACGGCCCTGGCCATGCCTACAGGCCCATGCATCTGTTGTGAGGTGCACCTTTCCACTCACTGATTGTTTGAGTGCATGGACAATGCGGTCTTTCACATGCAGGTTGAGGGCAGGGATGGCTTTTCTAGAAAAGAAGTGCCGACTGGGTAGGTCATAGCGTGGGACAGCGTAGGCCATGAGCTCTCGGAAATCCTGCGCTTTCAACCAAACGGAAGGGCATCATCTCTAATGAGATCAGTTTGGCAATGTAGGCGTTCAAACCCAGTTTACACGGATGAGAGGTTGAGTACTTTCTTGTCCTACTCAGAGTGTCTGGTAGGGTGAGCTGGACTTGAGAGCTGCATATGGGGAAACTAGCGGTAGACATGACGGACTGAGAGGGGGTTGGTTATGGTGATGGTGGTGATGGCCTAGATGCAGTCTTTCGTTGCAAAAACATTGTGACTCCCTGACTGCTTTGGCCGTGCGATGACACCTCAACATTTCTTGCTGGTGGTGTGCCAACCGGTGGGCTTACAGTGGGGGAATTGATGGAGCGTTGCTGGCTAACTTCAGTCGGAGCAGGTGCACATGTGCTACCTGAGGTTTTGTAGTCTGTCCACGCTTGCAAGTGCATGTTCATTAAATGTATAAGCATGCAACTGGTATTCAAATTTCTGAGATTTTTCCCTCGGCTAAAGGTCCTTCTGCACTTCTTACAGATAACCTTTGCCTCATCAATAGGATTTTGGTCAAAAATGTGCCACACTGTACTCTTCCTACTATGGTATAAAATTTCAGGGCTTGCACGCTGTGCTAATTTGACCGTCTGGCCAAGCTGTCCTGCAACTCTTTGTTTTTTTAACACCTTATTGGACTGCTATGGGCCTGCCAGATAACCCCAGCTGCGATGTCGATACCTGCTGCGGATCCTCCTCCTCTTCTGAGATATTGCCAGCAGCATCCTCTCCCCCCACTGGATGCCAATCCGGGTCAACAACTGGGTCATCCATCACCTCCTCTTCAATTTCATCTGCACCTTCCTCTGTGTCACCGTGTTAGGTGGTATAGTATGCAGGAAGGGGCACCTGAGTTTGATCAGGGTCACATTCTGGCTCATTAGACTGCGAGTGCAATGTAGTGCTCTGGTTGAATGTACCAGCACAATCATATAGCAGTGGCTGTGCACCAGTGCACTCCATGTCAGATTCATCTTGGACTGGGGTATTCAGGATTTGACTTGATAACCCAGGCATGGTATGTGAAAAGAGCTCCATGGAATAATCTGAAGTGTGGCCTGCCGCATCCTTCACTTTTGGTGGGGGTGAAAGACACAAGGAAAGGGGTTGTTCCTGACCAGAAGCCTGCACTGATGACTCAGTGCTTGCATTTTTTGAAACTACAGAAGAGGAGGCGATAGACCTGGAGGCTGTTTCGGCAATATATGTCAAAACTTGTTCCTGATGCTCTGGCTTTAAAAGCGGTTTATGTAGTCCCAGAAAAGGGAGCCTTGCAGGCCTTCTGGAGCCAGACGATGACGTCGGCTCAACACCTCCTGTCTTAGGTGCTATTGTGCTTTTGGCACTACCAGCAGATGCACCACCACCATCAGTACCAGGTGGCCCCCCACGCCCATGTCCGCGGCCTCTTCCACCATACTTCCTCAAGTTTGTGAAAATGTACCCAAAATACCAGCAGATATATGGTACTGTATCAGAAGCGTAAACCTTTATACGGTGAAGGTGAAAAATTGTAATCTCCGTATATATTTGCAGAGTAACAGACACAGACTCTCACAGGCACAGTATGGATTACACCAGAATATAAAAAGCAAAAAAGTGCACTGTAATAGAAGCGTACAGCCGTATACAGTGCTGGGGTAATTTTAAATCTCCGTATGTTAGGGATTGAGTTCACACTGCTGCACAAGGGGAATCTCGAGCCAGTCCTGCTGCGGTCCCCCATCCATCTCCAGCCGCAGTGGAGCCTGCTCAGCAGAGACGTCGGTCTCAGCTTCTCGCCCAGTTTAACACTGTGTAGAGGCTTGTTGCGGTCTTTCCTGGTTCCTCTATTATAACCAGTGCAGGAGCAGGCAGTTCGGGAACTAAGTCCCTGCTTTCTCCATCTGAGCATGCCCAGGGCAAGATCTCCCATTGGAGATCAGGGGTCACATGCTCGGTTACAGCAGCGACTTCCATTGGTCCGCCAGGAAGGTCCTGAAACTACATGTGTTCTGGAATGGTTTCGCATTGGTCCTTTTCTGGTATGTCCTGCAGTTGCTACTATAAAAGGGTGGCATGGCTGGGCCGCCATGCGCTAGTATCAAATCCGTTACGTGCTTGCGCCAGTGTGGTCATGTATGCATGTGGTTAGGTCTGGCTGAAATAAGCCCCTAGAATACCGACACCTCCGGTGAGGAGATTGTATGCGCGTGTTCAGGGCTCGGCTGAAAACGCCATTAGAATACTGGCTACTCCGGTGAGGAGATTATTGCTTGTGTTCTGACTGCATGATCACGGACTGCTATCCGCACAGCAGTTAACCGTGTACCTGGACCCAGTAGGGTTATTCAGCGACTCTGTGACGCAACAGGGTTCGCTTTAAAATGCTAGTCAGTGCCCTAGTGTTTTACTTTGCGGCTCACTGAAGCTAAGTGAGTTCGCACTTATCGCCATATAGCGCTGTGGCATTCCCGCTAGCGGCTCTGTGGATTAACAGAGTTCGCACTAACTGCCAAAGCGCGCTACGGCATTTATTTTAGCGACTCTGCGGGATAACAGAGTTCGCTACTCACGCCATCTTACTAGCAGCAGGCTCTGCCTGCACGGTGGACCCCGGGCTGCGAACGCACCTTTCTACATTATCTATTAGGTGCGTTCCGCAGACCATAACACCTTATATATTTCAGGAGTAACACACATGCTCACAGGCTCAGTATGGATTACACCACAATATTAAAAGCAGAAAAAGTGTACTGTGTCAGTAGCGTACAGCTGTATACAGTGTTGTGGTCATTTTAAATCTCCATATATATTTCAGGAGTAACACACACGCTCACAGGCTCAGTATGGATTACACCAGAATATGAAAAGCATAAAAGTGTACTGGATCAGTAGCGTACAGCTGTATACAGTGTTGGGGTAATTTTAAATCTCCGTATATATTTCAGAAGTAACACACACGCTCACAGGCTCAGTATGGATTACACCAGAATATGAAAAGCATAAAAAGTGTACTGTATCAATAGCGTACAGCTGTATACAGTGTTGGGGTAATTTAAAATCTCCGTATATATTTCAGAAGTAACATACACGCTCACAGGCTCAATATGGATTACACCACAATATGAAAATCATAAAAAGTGTACTGTATCAGAAGCGTACAGCTGTATACAGTGTTGGGGTAATTTGAAATCTCCGTATATATTTCAGAAGTAACACACACGCTCACAGGTTCAGCATAGATTACACCAGAATATGAAAAGCATAAAAAGTGTACTGTGTCAATAGTGTACAGATGTATACAGTGTTGGGGTAATTTTAAATCTCCGTATATACTGTATTTCAGGAGTAACAGACACGCTCACAGGCTCAGTATGGATTACACCACAATATGAAAAGCAGAAAAAGTGTACTGTATCAGTAGCGTACAGCTGTATACAGTGTTGGGGTAATTTTAAATCTCTGTATATATTTCAGGAGTAACACACACGCTCACAGGCTCAGAATGGATTACACCACAATATGAAAAGCAGAAAAAGTGTACTGTATCAGTAGCGTACAGCTGTTTACAATGTTGGGATAATTTGAAATCTCCGTATATATTTCAGGAGTAAGACACGCTCACAGGCTCAGTATGAATTACACCAGAATATGAAAAGCATAAAAAGTGTACTGTATCAGTAGCGTATACCTGTATACACTGTTGGGGTAATTTTAAATCTCCATATATATTTGAGGATTAACACTCAGATGCTCTCTCAGTATGGATTTGACCGTAATACACAAGGCAGAAAAACGTTACTGTATCAGAAGATACCAGCTGTATACGGTTTTGCGGAAAATTGAAATCTCCGTATGTATTTTCGGAGTCACACACAGATAGTCAGCATGTATTTGTCCGTGAATCCGTGATACCAGCCGGCATACGGTAGTGTGAGGAGCGTACAGCTCTATACGGTGTTGGAAAAAATGAATGCTCGGTAACCATGCAGAAAAAAATAAAAGTATTAGTGCTGTGTAGGTGCTGTGTTAAAAAGCACTCTGCACAGCAGTGTACACACAGCAATACAGCTAGCAGCCAGCCTAATAATCTGTTCTGCTGCTGCACACAAGAAATTCCTCTCCTATCACTGGCAGGCAGCCTAATAATCAGCTCTGCTGCTGCACACAATAAATTCCTCCCCTCTCACTGGCAAACAGCAGCCTAATAATCAGCTCTGCTGCTGAACACAATAAATTCCTCCCCTCTCACTGGCAAACAGCAGCCTAATAATCAACTCTGCTGCTCCACACAAGCAACTCCTCCCCTGTCACTGGCAGGCAGCCTAAGAACCAGCGCTGCTGCACACAATAAAATCCTCCCCTGTCACTGCACACTAACTGTACAGCTAATCGCTGTCAGCACAAGCACAGAATTACTGCCTAACGCTCTCCCTACTGAGAACCAGCGCCAGCAACCTCTCCCTACGCTAAGATCGGCAGAAGTAAAACGGCAGTCGGCTGTGAGGGCTTTTTTATGCACTGTGATGCCACACAAAGCAAGCCAATCACTGAAATGCCCATCTCTAAGTTGGTGGTGGCTGCTGCCTATGTCATCACGTTGCCCACAGTGTGCACCCTTGCTCATTGGCTGAGAAAAGGCCCTTCAAGCATTACGAGAAAACTGACTTTGGCATTCGGGTCACCGAACGCATGGCCAACCTCACGCTTTGGCGAAAGTCTGTCTTTTTTTAATCTGACCGACCTGTTTTGCTCAACTCTACCTCCGACTTCTCCAATTCATCCATTTGCAGCTACTGAACGTCCAGCCTACACCTCAACATATGCCAGTTTTTCCACATCCCTAATTGGGCTGTACCCCCCCAGGGCCGGCGTCAGCACCTGGCGCACTCAGGCAAGTGCCGGGGCCCTGAGCATGTGGGGGGGCCCACTCGCCGTCAGATACACCGGCGTACTATGAGGGGCCCTGTGCCAGTTCCGGCACCCACGAGTGTGCCCTCCTGCTTGCTCAGGGCCCCAGCACTTGCAATACTCACCTCTACCTGCTCCATCGCTGTGACGTCTTCCGTGTTTCCTGACAGTGACATCAGGTCAGAGAGCGCGATGACGTCACGTCTGTGTGCCCTCTGCCTGAACAGTCACAGTGCAGAGAGCTGGAAGATGGCGATGCTGAGGAGTCCAGGGTAGAGCAGTGCCCAGCGAGGAGAGGTATTTCATTTTTTTAATGTTTGGAGCAATATATAGGGAGCATTATACACTGGAGAATTATATATGGGGCCTATCATACACTTGAGCATCATAGATAGGGCCCATTATACACTGGAGCAATATATATGGGGCTCATCATAAACTGGAGCATTATAAATAGGGGGCATCATACACTGGAGCATCATATATGGGGCCCATTATACACTGCAGCATCATATGGTGCCCATTATATATGGAGCATTATATGGCACATCATACACTGAAGCATCATCCATGGGGCACATCATATACTGGAGCATCATATGGGGCCCATTATATATGGCGCATCATATGGGGCACAATATATATGGAGCATCTCATGGAGCCCATTATATATGGAACATTATATATGGGGACCATTATATTTGGAGCATTATATGGGGCTCATCATATACGGGAGCATCATATATGGGGCCCATCATATACTAGAGCATCATATGGGGTTCATTATTTATGGGGCATCATATAGGGCCCTTTATATATGGAGCATCATATGGAGCACATATGGGGCCTATTCTGTATGGAGCAATATATGGGGCCCATCATATACTGTATGGAGCTTTATATACGACTCATTATACTGTATGGAGCAATATGTGGGGCTTTTTATACTCTATGGGGACCGTCCTATATTGTATGGCACATTATTTGGGGGCCATCATATACTGGAGCATTATGTGGAGCTCAACATATACCGTATGGAACATTATATGGGACCAATTATGTATGGAGCAATATATGGGGCTCATTCTTCTGTATGGAGCAATGTATGTGGCTCATTATACTGTATGAAGCATTATATTGAGCCCATTATTCTGTATGGAGGAACATATATGGTATTCATTATTCTGTATGGAGCAATATATGGGGCTTATTATTCTGTATAGAGCAATATATGGCGCTCATTATTCTGTATGGCGCACTATGTGGTGCCCATAATACTGTATGGAGGACTATACTGTCCGGTTTTTGAGCTATTGTAGAATTTACAATAGATATCACTCATGTAATATAAGAAGTGAAGTATTTGGCATTGTACTATACCTGTATTTCTCTGCCGTATCGGAGCATCATGAATTGTGGTATGTGTTAAAGGGGCCCAATGCGTTACTATTTTTATAAAGTAAATTAAGGTTGACAAGCTTAAGTAATAAGAATTGATGTCGTTGGCGTTGAAATGGGCACTGTAGGTGTGTTACTGTCCTCCACTCACTACCGACTTTTCTTCCTCATTGACTTGCATTGGGGTCGGGTAGAGTTTCAGTCGGAACTCCGATTTTTTCCGATAGTCGGCCGATTTTGTTCGATTCGACTTTTGATAAAGTCGGGTGGTCCGAAACTTGACTCGACCCTCCCGGAGGCAAAGTCGCTCATCTCTAGTGATGAGCACTTTGAACCCCCAAGTGCTTCATAGAAGTTTATAACGCAGAGCCGTGAAAATAAAAAATAATTTTTTTCCTCAAAAATGATTTTTTTTGCCCCAAATTTTTTATTTTCACAAAGATAACTGGAGAAAATGGACTTCAAAAATTGTCCAGTTTGTCCTGAGTACGCTGGTACCCCATATGTGGGGGGAACCACTGCTTAGGCACACGTCAGGGCTTGGAAGGAAAGTAGTGACGTTTTGAAATGCAGACTTTGATGGAATGTTCTTGTGCGTCATGTTACATTTGCAGAGCCCTTGATGTGCCTAAACAGTAGAAACCCCCACAAGTGACCCCATTTTGGAAACTAGACCCTTAAGGAACTTATCTAGATGTGTGGTGAGCACTTTGAACCGCCAAGTGCTTCACAGAAGTTTATAACGTAGAGCCGTGAAAATAAAAAATAATTTTTTTCCTCAAAAATGATTTTTTTTTAGGCCGTTATTTTTTATTTTCCCAACGGTAACAAGAACTTATCTAGATGTGTGGTGTGCACTTTGAACCCCCAAGTGCTTCACAGAAGTTTATAACGCAGAGCAGTGAAAATAAAAATTCATTTTTTTCCTCAAAAAATGATTTTTTAGCCCCCAAATTTTTATTTTCACAAGGGTAACAGGAGAAATTGGACCCTAAAAGTTGTTTTCCAGTTTGTCCTGAGTACTCTGGTAAACCATATTTGGGGGGAACCACTGTTTGGGCACACTTAGGGGCTTGGAAGGGAGGGATCACCGTTTGACTTTTTGAACGCAAAATTGGCTGGAATCAATGGTGGCACCATGTCGCGTTTGGAGACCCCTGATGTGCCTAAACCATGAAAACCCTTCAATTCTATTCCAACTCTAACTCCAACACACCCTAAACCACAACCCTAACCCTAACACACCCCTAACCCTAATCCCAACCCTAACCATAAACCTAAGCCTAATCCCAACCCTAACCATAGCCCTAACCTCAAGCTTAACCCTAATCCCAACCCTAACCCCACACACCCCTAACCCTAATCTAACCCTAATCCCAACCCTAACCCTAATTCCAACCCTAACACTAATTCCAGCATTAACCCTAATTCCAACCCTAACCCTAATTCCAACATTAACCCTAATTGCAACCCCAACATTAATACCAACCATAATTCTAACCTCAATCCTAACCCTAATTCTTACCCTAATTCTAATCCTAATACTAACCCTAACCCTAATGGAAAAATAAAAATATTTTCTTTATTTTATTATTGTTCCTTACCTATGGGGGTGACAAAGTGGGGGGGTTATTTACTAACTTTTTACTTTGATCACTGTGATAGACCCTATCACAGTGATCATAATGTACCTGTGATGAATAAATGAATCTGCCGGACGGCAGATTCGGCGGGCGCACTGCGCATGTGACAGCCACTTTGGAAGATGGTGGCCCCGTGGACCGGGCACGAAGCACACCGGGACTCCGGAGGTACCGGGGGGGATCGGAAGGTGGCAGGATTGGAAGACGGGGAGGATTGGAAGCCGGGGGGAGCGGAAGAAAGAGGAGGGGGAGCAGATGCTGACGGCGGCGGCAGATCACCGCCATCAGTCGGTGTGGGGGGGTCAGATTAGTGTTTCCAGCCATGGCCGATGATATTGCAGCATCGGCCATGGCTTGATTGTAATATTTCACCAAGTTTCGTTGGTGAAATATTATAATCGCTCTGATTGGCTGTTTCACTTTCAACAATCAATCAGAGCGATCGTAGCCACAAAGGGCAAGACCACCCCCCCTGGGGTGAAGCACAAGTGTTGCTGTATCTGTGGGTCGGGTGACCTTTTAGTTACCCTGGTCACCCGACCCGCAGGAACTCGATTTATACCATGACGCCTACGTAGGCTTCACAGGTAGGGAAGGCACAGGTTTTCATGAGGCCTATGTAGGCGTCATAGGTCGGGAAGGAGTTAAGAGCATAGCCCCGTATACTGTACTGTTCTGCACCCTTTGCACCCAAAGAACCTCATTTTTATTTTTGCTGCAGTGCAGGTGTCAAAGGTGCCTCTCAGCTTATCCAGAATTTGCTTAACAGTCTCTTTATCAGTGTGCTGCCAGGACTTATTTCTCTTGAGCCGCACCAGTTAACTGTCCAATGAGAATACAGGAAAGATGTGTATCTTCGTACCATGTTAGCCAGTAGATAGAAAAATATTTAGACTTGTGTTGTGTCCTGAATGTAGCTGGGTGTATCCTTTACCAGGGGTTTAAGAATGCCCTCTACCCATCCAGATACCTGCTCAGTAAGGGTGTCCACACATGAAATAATCGGCCTCCCTGGATTCCCAGCTTTGTGGATTCATGTCATTCATGTCATTCTACATCAATTAAGGAATCTGCGTCTCTGACCTTCTAGGGGCATCAAAACACAACACCAGACCCCAATCAGAGGGCAATAAAACTTTCTCTCCTTATCTATGAGCTGTTCCAATATTTATGTTCATCCCTCTGCCATAATGACAGTTCTGCTTCACGTCACTTGTCTTACCTATTGCACTATTCCTGTGTCCTGTTGTGACAACCACCACAATGCAAAAGAAAAAGAAGGAAATTTAAGAAACAACTTCACCCAGGCAGTAGAAGTGTAAAAATAGAATATTTATTGAGTATACATATACAAATAAAGCACAAGCATCATTGACACTAAAAAGTATGCAATAAAAAAGGGGAGCCAGGGCACCACAATACAATCCAATACCCAGGTATTTAATGCAAGTAAATCAGGTAAATATATAAAAATGCAGAGCAAAGAAAATGGAGAACAATATTAAATGTATATATATTGGTGCACACTTTATACAAAAATAAGTACTACATGTGAAATTGTGTCCTCAATAAAAAAATGTGTCGCATGTAATAAAAGTATCAAATGTGTATATACCACTAGTAAAGTGAAGACAAAGTGTCAAAAAATAATGAAAAAATGAAAAAACACAGTGCACAACCAAGAAAACTAGTGTCACACACTGAGAATAAAATGAACGCCACCAATAATGAGTTGTAAGCCGAAATGTGCTTATATACACCCCAGCACCATGACTAACTTAAATACCAAAACATAATGAACTGCAAGCATAATACCTGAAAATACCAGGGGAGGAACCAATTGTGGTGACAAGGCTAACAAGAACGCGCCCCGACGCGCGTTTCGGAAAAGTTATTATTCCTGACGAAAAAAGGAAAGCAAAAAACACCACCCTACAGTACCCAATATCCGGGATTTATATCCACATAACCAGGTAAATATAGACCTAAAAATAAAGTGTATCAGTGGAATGTGACAAGAAAAAATACGTGCTATATGTGATGCAAAAATAGAAACCACAGAGTGCTCAAAATAATATGCCTAAACACAACCTAGTAATAAGACTGATAAATATATGTGCCCAATAATATAGTGGATCAAAAAATCCAACCAAGAAAAACTAGGTGTGCGATAAATAAACTGAGTGTGACACACCAATAAAAATGAGATACCTGGGGCCAAAAAAGTGCTGCAACTAATTAAAAACAAATACAACATGTGCTGCCATAGAAAATGTAACGGGTCTGGTAGGTGAAACCACTGAGCTTTATTATACAAGACAGTATACTTGTAAGAGAGCAGGTGGCGCCCGGGGAATACGGACAGGAATTCACGGGAAGTGACCAGGGCAGTCTCTGGGTAGGCAGGTTGTCACGGCAAGTGACCAGGGCAGTCTCTGGGTAGGCAGGTTGTCACGGCAAGTGACCAGGGCAGTCTCTGGGTAGGCAGGTTGTCACAGCAAGTGACCAGGGCAGTCTCTGGGCAGGCAGGTTGTCACAGCAAGTGACCGGGGCAGTCTCTGGGCAGGCAGGTTGTCACAGCAAGTGACCAGGGCAGTCTCTGGACAGGCAGGTTGTCACAGCAAGTGACCAGGGCAGTCTCTGGACAGGCAGGTTGTCACAGTAAGTGACCAGGACAGTTTCTGAATAGACAGGCTTATACGACCTGAGATGTTGGAGCCTCCTGGTAGGCTGCAGTCTGATGGCAGATGATCGCTCCCAAGCGAGCAGGCAGGAATCTCTGGAGTAGCCGGTGATCACTGCTGGAGATGTCCGAACCTTCGGATAAAGCTGCAGTCGGATGGCAGATGATCGCTCCCAAGTGAGCAGGCAAGAGTCTCTGAAGTAGCCGGTGATCACTGCTGATGAAGTCCGAACCTTCGGATAGAGCTGCAGTCGGATGGCAGATGATCGCTCCCAAGTGAGCAGGCAAGAGTCTCTGTAATCGCCGGGGATCACTGCAGGTGATGTCCGAACCTCCGGGGAGGGCTGCAGTCAGATGGCAGACAGCAAACAGACGGGTAACAGGCAGGCAACTGGAAACAGGAGCTGAGGGCTGAAGCAGAGTTATACAGTGCAACAACAACATTGCTCGGGCACCTCCATTAAGGAGGAAGCCCTTAATATAGGGTGGAGTCCTCCGCATTGGCCGGAGACTAATTTGGAAAATGCGCGCGGCTCCTTTAAGAGCGGGGGAGGGCGCGGGCGCGCCCTAAGTCCAGCAGCAGGGAAGGAGCGCGCGGGCCCAGCAGGGCGGAATGAGGACGCCGAGGATGCTGGGGGTGCTGAGGACGCTGGGGGCGCTGAGGACGCTGGGGCGCTGAGGACGCAGAGCGCTGGTAAGGGGAACGGCGTCCCTGCCTGGCAGAGGGCCGGGACGCCGATGCTACAGTACCCCCCCTCTAGGCCCCCCCCTCTTTAGGCCAGAAAGAAATTTAGCTAGGATGAGAGGGGCATGGATGTTCTCCCGAGGCTCCCACGTTCTCTCCTCAGGACCAAACCCCTTCCAATCCACCAAAAAATAAGTCTTTCTTCCTACCCTTTTTGTGGCCAGAATGTTCTCTACCTCAAATTCATCATCAGCAGACACTGGAGCAGGAGGTGTACCTGTAGACTTGAAAAAAGAGTTAAGTACCACAGGTTTGAGGAGAGACACATGAAAAGAGTTAGGAATTCGCAAATTGGCCGGGAGTTTCAGTTTATAGGACACTGGGTTGATCTGCCTGATGACCTCAAAAGGACCGATAAACCGAGGACCTAACTTGTAGGAAGGAATTTTGAGCCGAACATATTTGGACGAAAGCCAGACTTTGTCCCCAGGACGGAATTGAGGAGGATCCAGAAGTTTCTTGTCAGCATGTCTTTTCATGCGCTCGGATGACTGAATGAGTGCGGACCGGGTACTCTCCCAGATGGAGGAGAATTCTCTAACCAGAGATTCCGCAGCTGGATTGTCCACAGAGATGGAAACGGGGACAGGAATCCGAGGGTGCTGACCGAAGACTATAAAAAACGGAGACTTGGTGGACGATTCGCTCTCGTGATTATTGTAAGAGAATTCGGCCCAAGGCAGGAGCTCCACCCAATCAGAATGATGAGCATTAACGAAGTGTCGGAGATAGCTGGTCAGATTCTGATTTATTCGCTCAACTTGTCCATTGGACTGTGGGTGGTAAGCGGAGGAGAAATCCAAGGTGACGTCTAGTAACTTACAAGTAGCTCTCCAGAAACGTGAAGTGAACTGTACCCCACGATCCGACACAATGTGACGAGGCAAACCATGGAGACGGAAGATGTGGCGGATAAAGTCTTTAGCCAACTCGGGTGCAGACGGAAGACCTGGCAGAGGAATGAAGTGAGCCATCTTGGAAAAGCGGTCAGCGACCACCCAAATGACCGTACAACCGGCAGAGACGGGCAGATCCGTAATGAAGTCCATGGCTATATGTTGCCAGGGAGCAGCGGGTACAGGAAGCGGAAGAAGACGGCCGGCAGGCAGGTGTCTCGGAACTTTGTTGCGGGCACAGGAGACACAGGCAGAAACAAAGTCTATTACGTCTTTGTGAAGGGTAGGCCACCAATAATGCCGGGTAATGAGTTGGAGGGTCTTTTTCTGACCAGCGTGGCCAGCGAGTTTAGACGAATGACCCCAATGTAGAATTCTCTTCCGATCAGTCTCTGATACGAACGTCTTACCAGGAGGGAGACGGTTTAGACTCACGGGAGCCACCTGCATCACTCTGGCGGGATCGATGATATGTTTAGGCTCATCTTCGAGATCCGACACCAGGAAGGACCGGGACAAGGCATCCGCCTTGATGTTTTTGTCAGCCGGGCGAAAATGCAAGAGAAAATCAAAACGGGCAAAAAACAAGGACCACCGGGCTTGGCGAGGGTTAAGTCTCTGAGCATGCTGAAGGTAAGACAGATTTTTGTGGTCCGTGTAGATGATTACCGGATGAAGAGCCCCCTCGAGTAGGTAACGCCACTCCTCCAATGCCAATTTAATGGCCAATAACTCTCGATCTCCTATGGAGTAGTTGCGCTCGGAGGAGGAGAAGAGTTTGGAGAAGAAACCACAGGAAACCATCCTCCCGGATGAAGATTTTTGAGTAAGTACCGCTCCGGCTCCAGCAGAGGAAGCGTCCACCTCCAGGAAGAACTGCTTGTTGCCGTCCGGGCGATGCAGCACTGGAGCGGAAGAGAAGGCTTGTTTCAAGGAAAGAAAGGCCTCCTCTGCTTCGAGCGTCCACTGTTTGGGGTTAGCATCCTTGCGGGTGAGCGCTGAGATTGGAGCAGTCCTGGAAGAGAAGTGCGGTATGAAGAGACGGTAATAGTTAGCGAATCCCAGGAACCGCTGAATGGCCTTCAACCCCTCTGGTCGGGGCCACTTCTCGATGGCAGACAGTTTCTCCGGATCCATTCGTAGGCCTGTCTGAGAGATAATGTAGCCCAGAAACGGAAGCGAGGTCTGCTCAAAGAGGCACTTCTCATATTTGGCGAAGAGGTGATTCTGCCTGAGCCTGAGCAGAACCTGACGAACATCCCTCCGGTGAGACTGGAGATCCGGAGAGAAGACCAAGATGTCGTCAAGGTACACCACAACGCAGGAGTAGAGGAGGTCCCGGAAGATGTCATTGACCAACTCCTGAAAGACTGCTGGAGCATTACAGAGACCAAAGGGCATAACCAGATACTCGTAGTGGCCATCCCGGGTGTTGAATGCCGTCTTCCATTCATCTCCTTGACGGATACGAACCAGGTTGTATGCTCCACGAAGATCCAGTTTAGTGAAGACTCTAGCCCCTCTAAGACGATCAAACAACTCCGGAATGACGGAAGAGGGTACTTATTCTTCACTGTGATCAAATTTAGGCCTCTGTAGTCAATACAGGGACGGAGAGATCCGTCTTTCTTTTTTACAAAAAAGAAACCTGCTCCCGCGGGGGAGGTAGATTTACGGATGAATCCTTTCGCTAAATTCTCCTCGATATATTCTGACATCGACCTGGTCTCTGCAGCGGACAATGGGTAAATACGCCCACGGGGAGGCGTAGTACCGGGTAGCAGGTCGATCGGGCAATCATATGGTCTATGCGGGGTAATGTCTCTGCTTCCTTTTTATTAAAGACATCCGCGAATGACCAATATGGAATCGGGAGTCCAGGTAGATTAGCAGGTGTAGGAGAAGAACGGACGGGATGGACAGGCACCAGACACGTTTTATGACAGTCCTGTCCCCAGCGAAGAATCTCTCCATTCTGCCAGTCGAGCACGGGTGCATGTTTTTGGAGCCAAGGCAGACCTAGTAAGAAAGCATGAGAGAGTCCAGGTAAAACATGAAACGAGATGCTCTCAGAATGCAACATTCCCACCTGCAGGGTTATGGCTTCGGTGATAAGTTGGATGGGACGAGGTAGGAGACCCCCATCCACAGCAGCAACAGATACTGGTTCAACCAGAGGTTTGGTGGGAATGCGATACTTCTCTACTAGAGCCTGTGAAACAAGATTCCCAGCTGCTCCAGAATCAAGTTGGGCCAGTTCGAAGTAACGGTTCTTACCGATGAGAATAGAGACAGACAGCAGCAGAGATGAAGAGGATTTATTCTGGTGCTAGGTGGACCTCTCCGAGCGAACCTAGACACAGGCGTTTCCCGACCTCTCCGGACAGGTACGGATCCAGTGCTCCTTACTGCCACAGTAGAAGCAACTCCTCTCGGCACGGCGTGAGTCCTGACGGGCTTTGACCATCTTGGTCTGGTCGACCTGCATAGGCTCAGCAGTGTGCATCTGGGGAGAAACGGAAGGGGTTATAGGTCTCTGAAACGAGGGTGCAAGACGAGGAAACCCTCTCTCACGGGTGACCTCTTTGGCACGTTCCTGGAACCGTAGATCAATTCGATTGGCAAGATTTATTAAATCATCAAGGGAGGTTGGAATGTCCCGACCGGCAAGTTCATCTTTAATACGGCCGGACAGACCCTCCCAGAAGACCGAAATCAGGGCGTTATTGTCCCAAGCCAACTCTGAGGCTAGAGTACGGAACCGTATGGCATATTGACCAACGGTGAGACTCTCCTGACGGAGATGCAACAGAGATGATGCAGAGGAGGTCTTCCGTCCAGGTTCGTCGAATACCTTCCGGAAGGCCGAGAGAAAAGCAGGCAGGTCAGATACCAGAGGATCTTCTCTCTCCCAGAGAGGATTAAGCCAGGCCAGAGCCTCTCCGGTGAGATGGGACATGATGAAGGCAATTTTGGCCCGGTCAGAGTTAAACTGGTGTGCCAGGAGTTCGAAATGCAGGGTGCACTGGTTAATAAAACCACGAGCCAGAGCAGGGTCGCCTCCAAACCTAGGAGGAGCTGAAAGTCGGGGTCCAGGAATGGAAACCACGGAATTGGGAAGCAGCGAGGCTGCCGGATTATGAGTCATGGCTCCAGCGGTGGTTGCTGGTGATGAATTCAGAGTGTCCAGCGGGAATTGACGTTCCGCAGGTGACCAGGATGGCCTCCTGTTGCGACCTCTGGCGAGATAGTTCATGACACAATTCCGGGAGTGAAGGGGTTTGGGTGCCACCGGGTTCCATGGCCCGAGCAAACTGTAACGGGTCTGGTAGGTGAAACCACTGAGCTTTATTATACAAGACAATATACTTGTAAGAGAGCAGGTGGCGCCCGGGGAATACGGACAGGAATTCACGGGAAGTGACCAGGGCAGTCTCTGGGTAGGCAGGTTGTCACGGCAAGTGACCAGGGCAGTCTCTGGGTAGGCAGGTTGTCACGGCAAGTGACCAGGGCAGTCTCTGGGTAGGCAGGTTGTCACAGCAAGTGACCAGGGCAGTCTCTGGGCAGGCAGGTTGTCACAGCAAGTGACCGGGGCAGTCTCTGGGCAGGCAGGTTGTCACAGCAAGTGACCAGGGCAGTCTCTGGACAGGCAGGTTGTCACAGCAAGTGACCAGGGCAGTCTCTGGACAGGCAGGTTGTCACAGTAAGTGACCAGGACAGTTTACTGAATAGACAGGCTTATACGACCTGAGATGTTGGAGCCTCCTGGTAGGCTGCAGTCTGATGGCAGATGATCGCTCCCAAGCGAGCAGGCAGGAATCTCTGGAGTAGCCGGTGATCACTGCTGGAGATGTCCGAACCTTCGGATAAAGCTGCAGTCGGATGGCAGATGATCGCTCCCAAGTGAGCAGGCAAGAGTCTCTGAAGTAGCCGGTGATCACTGCTGATGAAGTCCGAACCTTCGGATAGAGCTGCAGTCGGATGGCAGATGATCGCTCCCAAGTGAGCAGGCAAGAGTCTCTGTAATCGCCGGGGATCACTGCAGGTGATGTCCGAACCTCCGGGGAGGGCTGCAGTCAGATGGCAGACAGCAAACAGACGGGTAACAGGCAGGCAACTGGAAACAGGAGCTGAGGGCTGAAGCAGAGTTATACAGTGCAACAACAACATTGCTCGGGCACCTCCATTAAGGAGGAAGCCCTTAATATAGGGTGGAGTCCTCCAGCATTGGCCGGAGACTAATTTGGAAAATGCGCGCGGCTCCTTTAAGAGCGGGGGAGGGCGCGGGCGCGCGCCCTAAGTCGGCAGCAGGGAAGGAGCGCGGGCCCAGCAGGGCGGAATGAGGACGCCGAGGACGCTGGGGGTGCTGAGGACGCTGGGGGCGCTGAGGACGCTGGGGCGCTGAGGACTCAGAGCGCTGGTAAGGGGAACGGCGTCCCTGCCTGGCAGAGGGCCGGGACGCCGATGCTACAGTACCCCCCCTCTAGGCCCCCCCCTCTTTAGGCCAGAAAGAAATTTAGCTAGGATGAGAGGGGCATGGATGTTCTCCCGAGGCTCCCACGTTTTCTCCTCAGGACCAAACCCCTTCCAATCCACCAAAAAATAAGTCTTTCTTCCTACCCTTTTTGTGGCCAGAATGTTCTCTACCTCAAATTCATCATCAGCAGACACTGGAGCAGGAGGTGTACCTGTAGACTTGAAAAAAGAGTTAAGTACCACAGGTTTGAGGAGAGACACATGAAAAGAGATAGGAATTCGCAAATTGGCCGGGAGTTTCAATTTATAGGACACTGGGTTGATCTGCCTGATGACCTCAAAAGGACCGATAAACCGAGGACCTAACTTGTAGGAAGGAATTTTGAGCCGAACATATTTGGACGAAAGCCAGACTTTGTCCCCAGGACGGAATTGAGGAGGATCCAGACGTTTCTTGTCAGCATGTCTTTTCATGCGCTCGGATGACTGAATGAGTGCGGACCGGGTACTATCCCAGATGGAGGAGAATTCTCTAACCAGAGATTCCGCAGCTGGATTGTCCACAGAGATGGAAACGGGGACAGGAATCCGAGGGTGCTGACCGAAGACTATAAAAAACGGAGACTTGGTGGACGATTCGCTCTCGTGATTATTGTAAGAGAATTCGGCCCAAGGCAGGAGCTCCACCCAATCAGAATGATGAGCATTAACGAAGTGTCGGAGATAGCTGGTCAGATTCTGATTTATTCGCTCAACTTGTCCATTGGACTGTGGGTGGTAAGCGGAGGAGAAATCCAAGGTGACGTCTAGTAACTTACAAGTAGCTCTCCAGAAACGTGAAGTGAACTGTACCCCACGATCCGACACAATGTGACGAGGCAAACCATGGAGACGGAAGATGTGGCAGATAAAGTCTTTAGCCAACTCGGGTGCAGACGGAAGACCTGGCAGAGGAATGAAGTGAGCCATCTTGGAAAAGCGGTCAGCGACCACCCAAATGACCGTACAACCGGCAGAGACGGGCAGATCCGTAATGAAGTCCATGGCTATATGTTGCCAGGGAGCAGCGGGTACAGGAAGCGGAAGAAGACGGCCGGCAGGCAGGTGTCTCGGAACTTTGTTGCGGGCACAGGAGACACAGGCAGAAACAAAGTCTATTACGTCTTTGTGCAGGGTAGGCCACCAATAATGCCGGGTAATGAGTTGGAGGGTCTTTTTCTGACCAGCGTGGCCAGCGAGTTTAGACGAATGACCCCAATGTAGAATTCTCTTCCGATCAGTCTCTGATACGAACGTCTTACCAGGAGGGAGACGGTTTAGACTCACGGGAGCCACCTGCATCACTCTGGCGGGATCGATGATATGTTTAGGCTCATCTTCGAGATCCGACACCAGGAAGGACCGGGACAAGGCATCCGCCTTGATGTTTTTGTCAGCCGGGCGAAAATGCAAGAGAAAATCAAAACGGGCAAAAAACAAGGACCACCAGGCTTGGCGAGGGTTAAGTCTCTGAGCATGCTGAAGGTAAGACAGATTTTTGTGGTCCGTGTAGATGATTACCGGATGAAGAGCCCCCTTGAGTAGGTAACGCCACTCCTCCAATGCCAATTTAATGGCCAATAACTCTCGATCTCCTATGGAGTAGTTGCGCTCGGAGGAGGAGAAGAGTTTGGAGAAGAAACCACAGGAAACCATCCTCCCGGATGAAGATTTTTGAGTAAGTACCGCTCCGGCTCCAGCAGAGGAAGCGTCCACCTCCAGGAAGAACTGCTTGTTGCCGTCCGGGCGATGCAGCACTGGAGCGGAAGAGAAGGCTTGTTTCAAGGAAAGAAAGGCCTCCTCTGCTTCGAGCGTCCACTGTTTGGGGTTAGCATCCTTGCGGGTGAGCGCTGAGATTGGAGCAGTCCTGGAAGAGAAGTGCGGTATGAAGAGACGGTAATAGTTAGCGAATCCCAGGAACCGCTGAATGGCCTTCAACCCCTCTGGTCGGGGCCACTTCTCGATGGCAGACAGTTTCTCCGGATCCATTCGTAGGCCTGTCTGAGAGATAATGTAGCCCAGAAACGGAAGCGAGGTCTGCTCAAAGAGGCACTTCTCATATTTGGCGAAGAGGTGATTCTGCCTGAGCCTGAGCAGAACCTGACGAACATCCCTCCGGTGAGACTGGAGATCCGGAGAGAAGACCAAGATGTCGTCAAGGTACACCACAACGCAGGAGTAGAGGAGGTCCCGGAAGATGTCATTGACCAACTCCTGAAAGACTGCTGGAGCATTACAGAGACCAAAGGGCATAACCAGATACTCGTAGTGGCCATCCCGGGTGTTGAATGCCGTCTTCCATTCATCTCCTCGACGGATACGAACCAGGTTGTATGCTCCACGAAGATCCAGTTTAGTGAAGACTCTAGCCCCTCTAAGACGATCAAACAACTCCGGAATGAGCGGAAGAGGGTACTTATTCTTCACTGTGATCAAATTTAGGCCTCTGTAGTCAATACAGGGACGGAGAGATCCGTCTTTCTTTTTTACAAAAAAGAAACCTGCTCCCGCGGGGGAGGTAGATTTACGGATGAATCCTTTCGCTAAATTCTCCTCGATATATTCTGACATCGACCTGGTCTCTGCAGCGGACAATGGGTAAATACGCCCACGGGGAGGCGTAGTACCGGGTAGCAGGTCGATCGGGCAATCATATGGTCTATGCGGGGGTAATGTCTCTGCTTCCTTTTTATTAAAGACATCCGCGAATGACCAATATGGAATCGGGAGTCCAGGTAGATTAGCAGGTGTAGGAGAAGAACGGACGGGATGGACAGGCACCAGACACGTTTTATGACAGTCCTGTCCCCAGCGAAGAATCTCTCCATTCTGCCAGTCGAGCACGGGTGCATGTTTTTGGAGCCAAGGCAGACCTAGTAAGAAAGCATGAGAGAGTCCAGGTAAAACATGAAACGAGATGCTCTCAGAATGCAACATTCCCACCTGCAGGGTTATGGCTTCGGTGATAAGTTGGATGGGACGAGGTAGGAGACCCCCATCCACAGCAGCAACAGATACTGGTTCAACCAGAGGTATGGTGGGAATGCGATACTTCTCTACTAGAGCCTGTGAAACAAGATTCCCAGCTGCTCCAGAATCAAGTTGGGCCAGTTCGAAGTAACGGTTCTTACCGATGAGAATAGAGACAGACAGCAGCAGAGATGAAGAGGATTTATTCTGGTGTAGGTGGACCTCTCCGAGCGAACCTAGACACAGGCGTTTCCCGACCTCTCCGGACAGGTACGGATCCAGTGCTCCTTACTGCCACAGTAGAAGCAACTCCTCTCGGCACGGCGTGAGTCCTGACGGGCTTTGACCATCTTGGTCTGGTCGACCTGCATAGGCTCAGCAGTGTGCATCTGGGGAGAAACGGAAGGGGTTATAGGTCTCTGAAACGAGGGTGCAAGACGAGGAAACCCTCTCTCACGGGTGACCTCTTTGGCACGTTCCTGGAACCGTAGATCAATTCGATTGGCAAGATTTATTAAATCATCAAGGGAGGTTGGAATGTCCCGACCGGCAAGTTCATCTTTAATACGGCCGGACAGACCCTCCCAGAAGACCGAAATCAGGGCGTTATTGTCCCAAGCCAACTCTGAGGCTAGAGTACGGAACCGTATGGCATATTGACCAACGGTGAGACTCTCCTGACGGAGACGCAACAGAGATGATGCAGAGGAGGTCTTCCGTCCAGGTTCGTCGAATACCTTCCGGAAGGCCGAGAGAAAAGCAGGCAGGTCAGATACCAGAGGATCTTCTCTCTCCCAGAGAGGATTAAGCCAGGCCAGAGCCTCTCCGGTGAGATGGGACATGATGAAGGCAATTTTGGCCCGGTCAGAGTTAAACTGGTGTGCCAGGAGTTCGAAATGCAGGGTGCACTGGTTAATAAAACCACGAGCCAGAGCAGGGTCGCCTCCAAACCTAGGAGGAGCTGAAAGTCGGGGTCCAGGAATGGAAACCACGGAATTGGGAAGCAGCGAGGCTGCCGGATTATGAGTCATGGCTCCAGCGGTGGTTGCTGGTGATGAATTCAGAGTGTCCAGGTGGGAATTGACGTTCCGCAGGTGACCCAGGATGGCCTCCTGTTGCGACCTCTGGCGAGATAGTTCATGACACAATTCCGGGAGTGAAGGGGTTTGGGTGCCACCGGGTTCCATGGCCCGAGCAAACTGTAACGGGTCTGGTAGGTGAAACCACTGAGCTTTATTATACAAGACAATATACTTGTAAGAGAGCAGGTGGCGCCCGGGGAATACGGACAGGAATTCACGGGAAGTGACCAGGGCAGTCTCTGGGTAGGCAGGTTGTCACGGCAAGTGACCAGGGCAGTCTCTGGGTAGGCAGGTTGTCACGGCAAGTGACCAGGGCAGTCTCTGGGTAGGCAGGTTGTCACAGCAAGTGACCAGGGCAGTCTCTGGGCAGGCAGGTTGTCACAGCAAGTGACCGGGGCAGTCTCTGGGCAGGCAGGTTGTCACAGCAAGTGACCAGGGCAGTCTCTGGACAGGCAGGTTGTCACAGCAAGTGACCAGGGCAGTCTCTGGACAGGCAGGTTGTCACAGTAAGTGACCAGGACAGTTACTGAATAGACAGGCTTATACGACCTGAGATGTTGGAGCCTCCTGGTAGGCTGCAGTCTGATGGCAGATGATCGCTCCCAAGCGAGCAGGCAGGAATCTCTGGAGTAGCCGGTGATCACTGCTGGAGATGTCCGAACCTTCGGATAAAGCTGCAGTCGGATGGCAGATGATCGCTCCCAAGTGAGCAGGCAAGAGTCTCTGAAGTAGCCGGTGATCACTGCTGATGAAGTCCGAACCTTCGGATAGAGCTGCAGTCGGATGGCAGATGATCGCTCCCAAGTGAGCAGGCAAGAGTCTCTGTAATCGCCGGGGATCACTGCAGGTGATGTCCGAACCTCCGGGGAGGGCTGCAGTCAGATGGCAGACAGCAAACAGACGGGTAACAGGCAGGCAACTGGAAACAGGAGCTGAGGGCTGAAGCAGAGTTATACAGTGCAACAACAACATTGCTCGGGCACCTCCATTAAGGAGGAAGCCCTTAATATAGGGTGGAGTCCTCCGGCATTGGCCGGAGACTAATTTGGAAAATGCGCGCGGCTCCTTTAAGAGCGGGGGAGGGCGCGGGCGCGCGCCTTACGTCCAGCAGCAGGGAAGAAGCGCGCGGGCCCAGCAGGGCGGAATGAGGACGCCGAGGACGCTGGGGGTGCTGAGGACGCTGGGGGCGCTGAGGACGCTGGGGCGCTGAGGACGCAGAGCGCTGGTAAGGGCAACGGTGTCCCTGCCTGGCAGAGGGCCGGGACGCCGATGCTACAGAAAATAATGGGGCAGAAA